>JAVJIF010013336.1:0-108170 GCA_038442645.1 Agave tequilana | reverse complement strand
TTAAATAGTTTGTTTAGATCATAATTGTTTTTAATTCAGCATTATTTGTCATTAAGTGACCATTAGATTAGCCATCACCTATTCACCCCCCCTCTAGGTGATTTACACAACATATGTATGGCCACCATAACACAGGAGCTATATCGATGCCCATCAATTTTTTCCGTCCCTGTGTAAGTTGTTTAAATATAACATAGTGTCAAATAATAAAGTCACATGGTATTCACAAAAGCCAATATCCATGGTTATCCTATTACGGGGGTTAACAGGAGTATAATATCAGTAGTAATGTCAGGAGCCTCCCTCTTTCAGGGGTTCAAGTATACAGGAGTTCAGGAGTACAGGAGTTCAGGAGTACCAAATATCTGGTAATAATATAATAATCATGTCAAGTCCCCGTAAAAGTGATACTCATGAATATGTCCTATAATATAGGTATCAGGGTGGTAGTGTCCGGTTAAGGGTCGCGATGTCAAGTCAATGTATTTGTACCATATGAAAACATATCAAGTAAGGGTTAGCATGTGTCATATACCGGGGGTCAGGATCAGGTGACAAGTATGACACATATCAAGTACCGGCATCTAATATCAAGTGTCGTGGATCACATATCAAATATAACATATCAAGTGCCGGTGTCAGATATCAAGTGTCATGGATCAAGTATCAAATATAATATATCAAGTTCCGGTGCCATAAATCATGCATCAAGTATAACATGTCAAGTGTCGGGTAAATACCGAATACAATACCATCTAGAAGATTATATAGCAAGAAATCATGTACTAAATATTATATCAGCAAGTGTTAGGCATGCTACGGTAATAATAAGATGTCCACATATCAATATCATGCTATAAATCAAAGGTAGTTATTTTTAAGTTTAATATAAAGCACTCGCCTGAAACTGGAATGAAATACCGGTTAAAATCTGAGAAATCCGCGAATCCGTGCGATCAAGCCACTAGCCCATAAATATATATTAAAATATATAACTATAAATATTTATATAATTATTAGAGAGGGAATGAGAGAGGGGAGAGAGAGGGAATGAGAGAAAGTTGTAGGAAGAAGAGAGAGAAAACAGGGTATTTTTTAGAAAAGGAATAGGAATTAAAAGGCGAGGGGTATGATTATAAATATGGGAAAGTAATTTGGGAATGAGGGGATGGGTATTTTAGGGATGTAAGAAAAGTGGGTTTATTTAGGAAAAGGAAAGAGAAAAGAAAAGAAAGAAAGAATAAAGAAGGAAAGAAGAAAGAAAGAAAGGAAAATGGAGGGGAGTGGGGGGGTGGCCGGCCGGCCGGCTCCGGCGGCCTGGCGGTGGCGGCGCCGCCGCCAGTGGAGGGTGGGCGGGACGCGCGCTGCCCTAGGGAAGGGGAGGAGGGGGTGGAGTTGTTGGTTTATGGTTGTTTTGGTGAAGTTGGTGGTGGTGGTTATGGTGGTTGTGGTGGTTATTGGAGGTGGTGGGGAGTTAGAGGAGGAGGAGGAGATGATGATGGGGTGGTGGGAGTGGTGAATTTGATGGAGGTGGTGGTGAATTTTGGAGGAGGAAGGGAGGTGGTGGTGATGGGTCATGTTGAAATTGGAGGAATAGAGAGGGAAATTGGGGATGGTGGAAGTGGGGAAGCGAAGTGGGGGGTTGGGGAGTGCAACAGCGGTGGCTAGAGCGCTAGTGGTTGGTGGACTTGGTGATGGAGGCGGCGGCGGTGGTGATGTGGGAAGTGGGAAGTGGGTTTTTTTTGAAGGAGATGGAGTTGAAATGAAATGGAAAATGAGAAGGAGAAGGAAAGAGGGAGGAGTTTATAATGGAGGAGGAGTAGGGTGTGATGATGAAATGGGGGGAGAGGGGCTGCAGGCGGCGGGCAGCTGTGGCAGGGGATGGGGAAAGTCAAAGGGGAAGACAAGAAAAGAAAGAAAAAGAAAGAAAATAAAGGAAAAGGAAAAAATAAGGAAAAAGAAAAAAATAGTATAAAAATTTTATTATTAAATAATTAATTTATTAAGATATCTGGGAGTATAAAGTAGAGGAGTAGAGAAGGAAAAAGTAAGAAAAGAAATTGTCGGTAAACAATATTATTATTTAAATAGGGTAAAAATTTGACTGTTTCAGAAACGTTCCGAAAAATTCTCAAAAATAGAAAATATTATTTTAAGATGCCATGTGAAATCGTATTCAAGAAATTTAATATAATTTTCAAATTAAAAATCCTGAAATCTTCTAGCGAAACCGGCCGACACCAGAATCGGTCAAATTTTTATAAATTTAGAAAAACCCTAAAAATGTTTTTAGATAGAAAAAAAATTATAAGAAGGAATGTGAAAGCCATTTTTAAAAATTCAATCCCGTTTGAAAACTAAAATTTAGGAATCAGTCAGCGATATTTAGGAATCAGTCAGCGATGCCGACCGACACCAGTTTTGGAGATTTTGCAGAAAAATTCTGAAAAATTTCAGAAAATCATGAAAATCTAAGTATTAAAAAATAGTGTTTGAAACTAAAATCGATTAAATGAGACTTTCAGAAAGGCCAAATCAGGCTGCAGGCTAGTATTGGGTTCCCTGTCCAGGTCAGGGCTGACTCTAGGTCTGAGAATCCAGATCTGATACATAATAACATAAACAATCATAACCCAAAAACACATACTGGAAGAAAATTGAACAATTTGGTCGAAAAATTTTGGATACGCATCTGGGTATGTACCCCGGGAACGGGTTGCTACAATCTACCCACCTAGAAAAAAAATTTCGTCCTCAAAATTTCGATAAGAAAGGAGATAAACATGGAAATAAAGGATTGATAAAACAAGAGATGGAGTACATGAGAAAATTACCACTCAAGGCTCGAACAGATGCGGGTAACGGTCACGAATGACGTCTTCCCGCTCCCAAGTTGCTTCTCCCAGACTATGCCCGTTCCATGAAACTAGTACCAACGGGATGGTCCGATTCTTCAGGGTCTTGACACTTCTGTTCATAATAGCCATTGGTTGCTTAGTATATGACAAATCTGGCTGCAACTCCAACTCTGAATAATCCAATACATGGCTCTCGTCCTTGATATATCTTCTCAGCTGTGACACATGGAACACATTGTTCACTTCTTCCAGTGATGGTGGCAGTACCAATCTGTAGGCCACTTCTCCTACTCGCTCCAATATCTCAAACGGACCTATATACCTCGGACTCAGCTTCCCACTTGCACCAAATCTGATCACTCCCTTGGTCGGAGATATCTTCAGAAACACATGCTCTCTTACCTGAAACTCCAACGGTCTTCTATTGGAATCTGCCCAACTCTTCTGTCTGTCCTGTGCTGCACGAAAGTGCTCTTGGATGGCCCTGATCTTATCCACTGCCTGTACTATCACATCCGGTCCCAAATGTCTTCTCTCACTAACTTCATCCAACACAATAGTGATCTGCATCTCCTGCCGTACAGGGCTTCGAATGGAGCCATCTTGATGCTTGCCTGATAGCTGTTATTATAGAAAAACTCTGCTAAATATAGATGATCTTTCCACGATCCCTTGAAGTCTATCATATAAGCCCTCAACATGTCTTCTAGGATCTATATGGTCCGTTTGGACCGCCCGTCTGTGTCTAGATGATAAGATGTGCTAAACTTTAGACGGGTCCCCAGACTCTCTTGAAGGCTCTCCAGAAGCGAGATCTGGACCTTGTGTTTCTGTCCGACACGATACTAACAGGAACTCCATGCAGTCAAACAATCTTCCTCATGTACTTGTCTGCCAAAAGCTCTGTAGATTGCGCCACTCTGAATGGTATGAAATGTAGATACTTAGTGAGACGGTCAACAACTATCCATACTGCATTGTTCCCCTTTAGACTGCGGGGTAGAGCTGTGACAAAATCCATAGTAACATGCTCCACTTCCATTCTGGTATTGGCAAAGGCTGTAGTAATCCAGCTGGTCTCTGGTGTTCAGCCTTCACTTGCTGGCACACTAGACACTTTGCCACATATTGTTCGATCTCTCTCTTCATCGCATTCCACTAGAAATGTTGCTTCAGATCCTGATACATCTTAGTTCCTCCAGGGTGTATAGAGTAAGCTGAGCTGTGGGCCTCGGCTAATATCTTCTGTCTAATCTCCCCCTGAGGCACACAAATTCTGCCTTTGAAATAGAATGCACCATCAGTATGTATGCAAATATCTGACCTCAGCCCTGCTTCCACTTGCTCTCTGAACTTCAACAATCTGGGATCTTCTCTCTGTGCTTCTCTGATCTCCTCCATCAATATCGGCTGGATCTGAAATGCCATCAAATGCACGGATCCACTGACCCTCCGAATCACCATCAAGTCTAGCCGCCTTATCTCCTTGAGTAACTCCTCTTGCTGAGTGAGCAACATTACCAAGTTGGCTTCAGGTCTCCTACTCAAGGCATCAGGTACCACATTAACCTTGCCAGGATGGTACTGCAGATTTATTCATAATCTGTCATTAACTCAAGCCATCGCCTCTGCCTCATGTTCAACTCCTTCTGAATGAAAATGTACTTCAAGCTCTTGTGATCGGTGTAAATCAACACTCGGTCACCCAGGAAGTAATGCCTCCATATCTTCAACGCAAAGATCACAGCTGCCAGCTCTAGATCATGCATTAGGTAGTTCTTCTCACGTGGCTTTAATTGTCTAGAGGCATAAGCTATCATATGTCCATACTGCATCAATACACATCCAAGACCCTTCCATGAAGCATCACTATAGACAACCATTCCTCCTGTTCGTGAGGGTGTCTTCAAGATTGGAGCTGAAATCAACTTGTTCTTCAACTCCTTAAAGGCAGACGCACACTCCTCAGTCCATATATACTTCTCTCCCTTCCTGGTAAGCTTGGTCAAAGGAGTTGCAATTTTAGAGAATTCCTGCACGAACCTTCGATAATATCCAGCTAATCTGATGAAGCTCCTTATCTCTGTTACTGACTTCAGAGTTGGCCAATCCTTCACTACCTGAATCTTGCTGGGATCCACTGAGATTCCTTCCTTAGAGACAACATGGCCCAAGAATGCTATACTCTCCAGCTAGAACTCACACTTACTAAGTTTGGCATGAAGCTACTCAAGTCGGAGCGTCTGTAGCACAACCCTCAGATGCTCTGCATGCTCTTCTTCGTTCTTGGAATAGACCAAATATCATCAATAAACACCAACACAAACTTATCTAAATAAGGTGAAAAGATTCTATTCATCAAGTCCATAAAAACTGTTGGGGCATTTGTCACTCCAAAGGGCATAACCAGAAACTCGTAATGACCATAGCGAGTCCTAAATGCTATCTTCTAAATATCTTCCTTCTTCACCTTCAATTGATGGTACCCTGACTGCAGATCTATCTTTGAGAAAACTTGGGCCCCATGAAGTTGATCAAAGAGATCATCAATCCTCGGCAAAGGGTACTTGTTCTTAATGGTGACTTTGTTCAATTCTCTGTAATCAATACGCAATCTCTTGCCACCATCCTTCTTGTTTGCCAACAACACTGGTGAAGTACTTGGTCTAATTAGACCCTTGCTCGAATACTCCAGCAGCTACTCCTTCAATATAGCCAATTCAGTTGGTGCCATCGGGTACGGTGCTTTAGAGATGGGAGTCGCTCCTAGCATAGTATCAATGGGGAACTCCACAATTCTGTCAGGTGGAAGTTCTGATATCTCCTCAAATACATTCAGGAATTCATTCTACACTGACACCGTCTTCTTCTTATCTTCTGCAGTGGCACAATCCAGTTGATCTTCCTTCCGGAGGGACTTGCGTTCTCCAAAGAACTGAAACTCCAGTTGGTGTGGAATCCTGAAGATCACCTTCTTGTTTCGATAGTCAATCACCGCATGATACTTGCTGAGTTAAGTCATGCCTAGGATCACATCGTACCCTCCAGTGTCTAATACGAACATGTCGGCCTCCAACTTTCTGCCACACAACTCCACATTGCACGCCTTGCAAATCTTGTTAGTAATGACTACCCCATTCCCCGGACTAATTTTCCACTGGTCACCTATACATACTAGGGGTATAGAATGCAAAGCAATAAATCTACTTGATATGAAGCAATGTGATGCATCGGAGTCAAAGAGTGATAAGACTGGAACTGAGTGGACCAAGATTGTACCTGTCACTACTTCTAATGCCTCAGCTTCCTCTGTTATCAAGTTATAGGCGTGGCCTCTCCCGCGGCCTACTCCAGTCCTGGGTCTCCTCTGAGTCTGACCCAGAGTCTGACGCTGGGGAGGAAGTGGAACTCCTCTGCCTGCAGGCCCTTGATTCCTCCTCATCGATGGTGCTGAAATTGCTGGGAGAGCTGCTCGAGCTGGAAGTGCTGGTGGTGCCACTCGTGCTGGAAGTGCTGGTGGTGCTGGAGCTGCATTCTAGGTTTTCTTGAATGATCACTCTCCCATGAGTGGTTACTGGATCCGCATGCCAAATACAGCCCATTGGCCATACGGCAGTAGCGCTGCTTGTGTCCAGGCTTCTGACAGTATCCACACACAAGCTGCTGAGAAGGAGGCTGAAAAGGCCGCTTGGCTATTGGGGCACCAAAAGATCTGACCGGATTACCTCTGTTTACCTGCTGGAATTGGCGCTTCATAGGCTTGTGCTGCAGCTCAACTCTCCTCTTCTTCTCCAACCCCTGCTCCACATCACAAGCTATAGAAAGAACTTGGGAGTATGTCTTTAGCTGGTGGGGTATAACCAACATATGGATATCCACCCTCAATCCTTACTGAAATCTGCTAGCTCTCTTCTCCTCATCGGCCACCATATATGGTGCAAACTGACTAAGTCTTAGGAATTCAGTAGCATACTCATCCACCGATCGATTCAACTGCTGCAGCTTGATAAACTGCTCTTCCATCTCCTTCTGAGCAGTTTCAGGAAAAAATCTCTCATAAAAGCCCTTCGAGAACTGGTCCCAAGAGATGGGCTTCTCCAGCCTCGCCTCTTTGACTAGCCACCAGGTCCTTGCCACATCCTTCAGCTGGATCTTGAACACTTTCACCTGGTTCTCGGCCACTTTCAACTGGTTCTCACCAAGAATTCTGGCCGCCTTTAGAAGATCAGTCATGTCGATCAACCACTGCTCTGCATCCAGGGGCTTCTCCGTGCCCGAAAATTCTGCCGGCTGCAACTCCTGAAATCTGACACAATACCCGGCCTCTGCTCCCGGGGTGCAGTCAGCAATCCTTATCGCAAGAGCTCTGTCTGCTGCTGCTGGCTATTCATCATCCTCTGGAGTATCCTTATCACGTCGTTCTCCCCATACGGACCTTCACGGGAAGTGCCGAGACCATTACATATCCCTCGTCTCTCCATATTCGAACCGACTGAAAAGGTGATGGAATATGAGATTTCAGAGGTCAAGGGATAGATTTCAAGGAAAGAATAGATAACTTCGTACTTTGATTGGAATGTATCGTAAAGACTCGTGTGACTCAGTCGCAAATTAACCCAATATTAATTTGCAGACTGGCTGTACCGAAGGTGTGAGAGCCTAGGCTCTGATACCAACCTGTAGCGCCACGATCCGGCGGGTACAGGGACGCCACTGCGACGTACATACGCAGGGCGATGGTACCATCACGTATGTACACTAAGCATCAATACAACACAAAATAGGGATCAGAGTGCGAAATACGTGGTGTTATACATTCTAACACAAAATAGTACAAGTACTTAGTCATCACAGATTGTGATATAATATTACATCACCAGACAGTACAAAAGTAGACTGTACAGAGTACAAAAGATAATAACTCACGAGCTGAAAAAGAGAATCTCGCAAGCGGGGAAAGACAGGACGAAGCTACGGCTGATTCGCCTGCTCCTCGAAGTAGGTCTGATCCTCAGCTGAAGGGTCCACATGGATCCAACCTGCTAAATCTGAACATACAAATTCAGGGTTGTTAGTGGGCAACCCAGCGAGTGCAAAATGAAGCCAAGTGGCAAGTAAGCAATAATAAGTGTAGCAGGTCAAATATCATGTAATCAAATCAGCAAGCATGGAATAACAATAATGAATAGTAAATAAGGAATGACAATAAAATACATGAAATTAAATTATCAAGTTATTATTAAGACTCGTTCAATTTGTATGTTTCGGTATATGGCTAGTGCCATATACTTTCGCATATAAGTCAAGCGAGGTTGGTTATTAGAAATTGATGGGAACGACGAACCATGTTTAGAATGGGTCCCGTGCATGCCCGTGACAATGGTTCAGGAGTATCCGATACTGAGCTGGAACGTACCGCTAGGTACCGGGACTTACTATATGCCCGAAGGTCTTCGTATATGCCCGAACAGGAATAGAGTGTCACCGTTCCCCACAGGGATATACCCAGGGGATTATAGCACACCCTGCAGGCAGGCAGGGGGGTAGGGGTGCCAGTACACCCCTCGAAAGTGCCTGGTTGCCTCCAGGTCGAATCCAACAGGAATTAGTTGTACAACATATGTATGGCCACCATAAACACAGGAGCTATATCGATACCCATCAATTTCCCCGTCCCGGTGTAAGTTGTTTAAATATAATATAGTATCAAATAATAAAGTCACAGGGTATTCATAAAATTTCAATATCCTGATTATCCTATCACGGGGGTTAACAGGAGTATAATATCAGTAGTAATGTAAGGAGCCTATTTCAGGGGTTCAAGTATACAGGAGTTCAGGAGTACAGGAGTTTAGGAGTACCAAATATCTGGTAATAATATAATAATCATGCCAAGTCCCCGTAAAAGTGATACTCATGAATATGTCATAAAATACAGGTATCAGGGGTCGTTGTGTCTGGTTAAGGGTCGCGATGTCAAGTCAATGTATTTGTACCATATGAAAGCATATCAAGTAAGGGTTAGCATGTGTCATATACCGGGGGTCAGGACCAGGTGACAAGTATGACATGTTGGCCCAAGGTTACAATCACCCGTTTTTAGTATGTTTTGATGATTATAAAACATATTAGTTATTAGTACTAATATTGTTTATTGGTTAAGTGTGTTTCAGGGTTCTAACTCAACTAGAAGGTTTATTCCCTATAAGCAAGTGTTTTGGACTCAAGTCAACTCAAATTGGGCTCAAAAATCAAGTGTTGAAGACCTTATGGTGAAAAGCCCTCTTGAAGCACTTGTAGTACTTAGAACCAATGTAAAAATTAGATTGTTAAAGGTTGTGTTTTGAAAATTGGCTCTAGGATACACACACATGTTTTTGTACACAAGTTTTTATAGTTAGAGTTTTTGTTTTTGAAGTTTTTCTCATGACTTGACAAATATACATGACTCCAAGTTTTACAAAGACATATATCTTGTTTAGATCATGTATACATACTCTTTCCAGATTATTACTTACCTTTCCCTACTTCAAAACATTTTTTACAAAATTTTCCAAGTTCAAAATCCTGCTGATTTTCCTGTTTCAGGCTGACCGGCCGACCGGCGCCAGTGCCAGGACGTGCACGTTTGTGCACGTCTGTCGGCCGACCGCCCGGGTCGACCGACTGAAAGCAGTTGCTCTCGGGTTTTCTGGGTCGACCGCCCGGTCGACCGCAAGAAGAAAGCTGTGTTTTTTCTTTTAGGATGGTCGACCCGACCGGTCGACCCGAGCCAACGGCTCTTTGCCAGCTGAGCTGGCGGTCGACCGGCCCGGTTGACCGCCAGGCCTGCAACAGCCCAACGACTCTTTCCTCTTTTGTGCGATTCTGAAATCTGTCTTTTTAATCTGTTTTGGCAGACTTTTTCTGAGGTTTTGGAGATCTTTTTCAGAGCAAATAAGCTTAAAATAAATTGTTTTTAACCTATTTCTCTCCCTATAAATAGAGGAGAAGAGTCTCTTGCAAACTACTAAGAAAAATCCTCAAGTTTTCAAAGTTTTCAAAGAGAAAAGAAAAGTGTTTAAGCTCTCCATTTCCAACTCTTTCTTGAGCTTGTTTTGTAGTTGTATTTTGTTAGCAAAGATCATTCTACAACTGAGTTTTTCTCAACTACACTTCATAGAGCCAAAAATCCCTTACTCATCCTATAAGGAAGTTGTAAAAGAGTGAGATATTGTAAAGAGTTTAGTGATCTAGTTGTGATCACTTTGGTTACTCGTTCCTCATCCTGTTCTTGTGGAGACACCTCTTCGGTAGAGGTTATTGTACTTGGTGGAGCTCGGTGCTCGGGTCTTCGGTAGACCGTTGTAATCATCCTCGGTGGATAGTGGAAACCCTTCACGGAGGTGAAGGCGGGGAGTAGAGCGGTGGCTCGAACCTCGAAACAAACATCTTGTGTTTGCGATTGTCTTGCGTCCATTTTTGCTTTAAATTTCTCTTGCACTCTATTGCTTTCAATTACTTGCTTGAGATCTAGTTTTCTTTCCTTGTGTAATTACTTGTGATACTTGTGATATATCTTGTGTGCATTTCATCATTGCATATTATTCATTATTTGTTCGATCAATTCTCATACAACAAGGTTGCATTGCGCACCTCTAACCCATTCAAGGGGAATTGGGAGGAAGGAGTTCAGAACCTCTCACGGGGTATTCGGCTCTTAGTCTTGTTTTGAGAGATCGTTGCATCATTCATCCATCTTAGTTTTAAAAAGATTATTAGATTAGCAATTACACCTATTCACCCCCCCCCCCTCCAGGTGTTTTTCAATTGGTATCAGAGCTTGGACTCTAGGCTTTTGGCTTAACAACCTTAGAGAGATCCTAATATTGCTAATCATTTCATTCATTCTCACTTAGTAAAAATGGCCGATGGAATTAAAACCCCTCCTAAGTTTGATGGACTTAACTTTCCCATATGGAAGGTTAAGATGACCGTTTTCTTACAATCTCTAGGAAGTCGAGTTGCAAAGGCCGTGACCAAACCCTTTAGTGCACCCCCCGGTGATGAATCCACTTGGTCCGAAATTGAGACTAAGGAATTTGATGCCAATGCTAGGGCTCACTATGCACTACTTCAAGCCCTTAATGATGATGATATAGCTAGAGTTATTCATTGCAAGTCCGCATATGAAATTTGGACACACTTGCTAGTTACACATGAGGGGACCTCACAAGTGAAGAGGGCTAAGATAGACCTTCTTCGGTCCCAATATGAAAACTTTTGCATGCAAGAAAATGAAACCTTAGATGATATGGTTACAAAATTTACTAAGATTACTAATGGACTTTTTTCTCTAGGTGATGGTATTGACAATGACCAAAGAGTAAGAAAGATCATCCGGGCTCTTCCTCCTTCATGGGAAGTAAAAGCAACAACCTTGAAGGAACTCAATGACAAGGAGGAGATGGAGCTAATAGGTCTCATTGGGAACCTCAAAACCCATGAGATGGAAAGAAAGGCAAGGGAAGATATGGCTCCTTTCAAGAAAAAGACTATAGCCTTCAAGAGTCAATCCACACACTCCGACGAAGACGATGAAGAAGAAGATGACGAAGAGCTCTCACTTCTTGTAAAGAACGTCCGGAGGATGTATAACAAGGCTAAATTCCAAGGAAGAAGGAGATGGCAAGGAGGCAAAGAAGAACGAAAGATAATTTGCTTCAATTGCCAAAGACCGGGACACATTGTTGCGGAGTGCCCGGATAAAGTGAAGCCCTCTACCTCAAAGAAGCCTTACAAGAAGAAGGCAATGAAAGCTACATGGGATTCCGAGAGCGAATCCGAGGAGGAGATTGATACCGCCAACATGTGCTTCATGGCAAATGAAAGCACAAGCAAGGTAACCCCTTCCACTTCTCTTAATGATGAACTTTCCATGGATGAACTAGGAGAAGCTTTTGTAGAATTATCACATAATTATGATTTCCTAAAGAAAAAGTATTTAAAAATGAAAAAGGAAAATGAATCTCTTAATCATCAAGTTTTTACTCTTTCTAAAGAAAAAGATGAATTACTTTCCACTCTTGTTTCCACCCAAAAAGATTTTGACAAATATAAGATTTCTTATAAAGGCAAATCCCCACTAGTTGATTCTAATGAGATTACCATGCTTAAAGAAAGAATAGACTCATTAGGAATTATTTTAAAAAATTGTGAGTTTGATAAGAAGAAGATAGAGGCCATGTTTCCTAAGAAACAAGCCCTAAGAAAAATGTTTACCATGCTCATGCTCATGTTCATACCACACAACCTTTACATCGTGGCAAACCCCCAAAACATGCTCACACTTCACACACACATCATGCATTCATGTATGGTAGAGTGTACTCATGTTCACATTGTGGGCGGAAAGGGCACTTAGCTAATTTTTGCTATGATAGACTAAGTGCATCATGTCATAATGTTTGGGTTCGAAATACTAACTTTCAAGGACCCAAGAAAATTTGGGTACCAAAGTCAATGAATTTGTTAAATGATGTAGGTACCTTCCAAGGCCCAACGACGTAGAGGATTGTGGTATCTTGATAGTGGTTGCTCAAGGCACATGACTTGGGACATCAACAACTTTGCAACCCTATCAAGATACCATGAAGGTGGCACCGTCACCTTCGGAGATGATGCCAAGGGTAAAATCATCGGTATTGGTAATATAAAACTCGGCACATCCCCTTTAATTGAGAATGTAGTTTTAGTTGATGGCCTCAAGCATAACCTCTTGAGTGTTAGTCAACTTTGTGATAAAGGCTTTGATGTTGTTTTTGATAATGTAGTTTGTAAAGTAATTGATAGAGTTTCTAATACTTGTGTGTTTTCCGGTTTTCGTGAAAGTAATGTTTATATGATAGATATGTCTAATATGTCTTGTAATATTACTTGTTTAAAAGCCCTCGATGACGACTCTTGGTTGTGGCATAGGAGATTAGGCCACATTTCTTTTGACCATATATCTAGATTAAACACAAAGGAAATGGTGAAAGGTATTCCTTGTTTGAATTTTGAAAAGGACCGAGTTTGTGACGCATGTCAATTTGGGAAACAAACTAAGTCTTCTTTCAAGTCAATTAAGGATATCATGACGTCACGTCCTTTGGAGTTAATCTATATGGATCTATTTGGCCCTACACAAACCAAAAGTCTAAGTGGGAATAGATTTGCATTTGTTTTGGTTGATGACTTTTCACGATTTACTTGGGTTTTCTTTCTTGAACACAAAAATCAAGCTTTTTCATATTTCCAAACCTTTAAGAAAAGAGTTGAAAAAGAAAAAGATGTTTCAATTTTAAGGATAAGAAGTGATAGAGGAGGTGAGTTCATTAACCTACCCTTTACCACTTTTTGTGAAGAACATGGAATAAAGCATGAACTTTCTTGTCTTAGAACTCTACAACAAAATGGAGTAGTTGAACGGAAAAATCGAACTTTACAAGAGATGGCTAGGACAATGCTAAGTGAATATGGTCTACCACATTATTTGTGGGCCGAGGCCGTTAATACATCATGCTATATATCAAATCGTGTTTTCTTGTGTAAAAATACTTCAAAAACTTCTTTTGAAATGTACTTTTCTAGAAAACCAAATGTTTCATATTTCAAGGTTTTTGGATGCAAATGTTTGTTTTAAATACAAAAGATAATTTAGGAAAATTTGATGCTAGATCTTATGAGGCTATTTTGTTGGTTATTCTAACACTAGCAAGGCTTATAGAATCTTCAATAGATCATCTTTGACTATTGAGGAATCTATACATGTTAAGTTTGAAGAATCTAACTTGTTTGTTAAGAATGTTGTAGAAATAGATGCATTGGATGAAGGCTTGGAGAAAGTGACCTTGGAGGATACACCTACTATGGGAGACAAGCCAAAGGATGATGAAGGAAGTGAAGCTAAAGTAGAAGAGGCTCAAGGACATGAAATTCAATCAATTGACGTGGAGCCTACTCAACAACTTCCAAAGGGTTGGAGATACAATCCTCATCATCCCAAGGACCTCGTCATAGGTGAAGTATCTAAAGGGGTAACCACTCGCTCTAAACTTCATGATTATTGTGGTCATTATGCATTCATTTCTCATGTTGAACCCAAGAACGTCCTCGAAGCCGAGGCCGATTCATATTGGTTGCTAGCTATGCAAGAGGAACTCAATCAATTTGAGTGCAACCAAGTTTGGCACCTTGTTCCTAGGCCCCATGATAGACCAACAATTGGTACTAAGTGGATCTTTAAGAACAAGTTGGATGAATCGGGTAACGTTGTTAGGAATAAAGCTAGGTTAGTTGTCCAAGGTTACACTCAAATCGAAGGGATCGATTTTGAAGAAACCTTTGCACCCGTAGCACAGCTTGAAGCCATACGGATGACACTAGCGTTTGCCTCATATAAAGATTTTAAATTATTTCAAATGGATGTTAAAAGTGCTTTTCTAAATGGCTTTATTGAAGAGGAGGTGTATGTTGAACAACCCCCGGGGTTTGTTGATCCTACACATCCGGATTTTGTGTTTAAATTAGATAAAGCTCTTTATGGTTTAAAACAAGCCCCTAGGGCTTGGTATGAAAGACTTTCTTCATTTTAATTTCAAATGGTTTTAAGAAAGGAAAATTGATACAACATTGTTTACAAAACATGTAGAAAATGATATTCTTATTGTGCAAATTTATGTAGATGATATTATTTTGGGTCTACTAATGAATCTCTTTGCTAAGCTTTTGAATCATGCATGAAGGAAGAATTTGAAATGTCTATGATGGGGGAACTCAACTATTTCCTTGGACTCCAAATCAAGCAAAGGAAGGATGAGATCTTCATCAATCAAGCCAAGTACACAAAGGAATTAATCAAAAGGTTCGGGCTTGAAGGATCTAAAGTGAGCAAAACTCCCATGGCAACAACTACCAAGCTTGACAAGGATGAACAAGGTAAAAGTGTAGACATTAAGCTTTATCGTAGCATGATTGGTAGTTTATTGTATTTGACTGCTAGTAGGCCGGATATTATGTTTTCCGTTTGTCTTTGTGCTCGTTTTCAATCTTGTCCTAAAGAGTCTCATATAATTGCGGTTAAATGCATAATTAGATACCTTAAGGGCACTATTGAAATGGGTTTGTGGTATACGAAAACCGGGCAATTTTCAATGACGAGTTTTTCGGATGCCGACTATGCGGTTGTAGGGTAGATAGGAAGAGCACAAGTGAAACATGTCAATTCTTAGGTAATTGTCTTGTATCTTGGTCTTCCAAAAAGCAAAATTCGGTAGCCCTTTCAACCGCCGAGGTGGAGTATGTTGCAGCCGGAGCTTGTTGTGCACAAGTTCTTTGGATGAAACATACTCTCCTCGACTATGATTTACACTTTGATCATGTTAAAATATTTTGTGATAATACTAGTACTATTCACATGACAAAGAATGCAAATCAACATAGTAAAACCAAACACATTGACATTAGGTATCACTTTCTTAGAGATCATTATGAGAAAGGTGATATTGATATAGACTATGTTTCTACCGATTTTCAACTTGCCGATATTTTTACTAAACCTTTAGACTATGCTAGATTCTCTTTTATTTGTGGTGAGTTGAATGTTTGCATTATGGATTCTTAAAGATAAATCTTTTGTTTGATTGGTTTTGTTTAACCCTTTTTGATGTATGACAAAAAGGGGGAGAAAAAGTATAAGTTTGTTTGTTGTTTATTGTTTATTTAAGGTTGTTTATTATTTATTTAAGTTTTTGACAAAACGTGTTTTCAATGCTTCATGTATCTTACTCATTGTCATTCTTTATACATAGCATTATTGAGGGGGAGCTCTCCAAAGCTCGTCTTCCTTTTTGTTTAAATAACTTATATGTTTTGTCATCATCAAAAAGGGGGAGATTGTTGGCCCAAGGTTACAATCACCCGTTTTTAGTGTGTTTTGATGATTACAAAACATATTAGTTATTTGTACTAATATTGTTTATTGGTTAAGTGTGTTTCAGGGTTCTAACTCAACTAGAAGGTTTATTCCCTATAAGCAAGTGTTTTGGACTCAAGTCAACTCAAATTGGGCTCAAGAATCAAGTGTTGAAGACCTTATGGTGAAAAGCCCTCTTGAAGCACTTGTAGTACTTAGAACCAATGTAAGAATTAGATTGTTAAAGGTTGAGTTTTGGAAATTGGCTCTAGGATACACACACATGTTTTGTACACAAGTTTTTATAGTTAGAGTTTTGTTTTTGAAGTTTTTCTCATGACTTGACAAATATACATGACTCCAAGTTTTACAAAGACATATATCTTGTTTAGATCATGTATACATACTCTTTCCAGATTATTACTTACCTTTCCCTACTTCAAAACATTTTTTACAAAATTTTCCAAGTTCAAAATCCTTCTGATTTTCCTGTTTCAGGCTGACCGGTCGACCGGCGCCAGTGCCAGGACGTGCACGTTTGTGCACGTCTGTCGGCCGACCGCCCGGGTCGACCGACTGAAAGCAGTTGCTCTCGGGTTTTCTGGGTCGACCGCCCGGTCGACCGCAAGAAGAAAGCTGTGTTTTGTCTTTTAGGACGGTCGACCCGACCGGTCGACCTGAGCCAACGGCTCTTTGCCAGCTGAGCTGGCGGTCGACCGGCCCGGTCGACCGCCAGGCCTGCAACAGCCCAACGGCTCTTTCCTCTTTTGTGCAATTCTGAAATCTGTCTTTTTAATCTGTTTTGGCAGACTTTTTCTGAGGTTTTGGAGATCTTTTTCAGAGCAAATAAGCTTAAAATAAATTGTTTTTAACCTATTTCTCTCCCTATAAATAGAGGAGAAGAGTCTCTTGCAAACTACTAAGAAAAATCCTCAAGTTTTCAAAGTTTTCAAAGAGAAAAGAAAAGTGTTTAAGCTCTCCATTTCCAACTCTTTCTTGAGCTTGTTTTGTAGTTGTATTTTGTTAGCAAAGATCATTCTACAACTGAGTTTTTCTCACTACACTTCATAGAGCCAAAAATCCCTTACTCATCCTATAAGGAAGTTGTAAAAGAGTGAGATATTGTAAAGAGTTTAGTGATCTAGCTGTGATCACTTTGGTTACTTGTTCCTCATCCTGTTCTTGTGGAGACACTCTTCGGTAGAGGTTATTGTACTTGGTGGAGCTCGGTGCTCGGGTCTTCGGTAGACCGTTGTAATCATCCTCGGTGGATAGTGGAAACCCTTCACGGAGGTGAAGGCGGGGAGTAGAGCGGTGGCTCGAACCTCGAAACAAACATCTTGTGTTTGCGATTGCCTTGCGTCCATTTTTGCTTTAAATTTCTCTTGCACTCTATTGCTTTCAATTACTTGCTTGAGATCTAGTTTTCTTTCCTTGTGTTATTGCTTGTGATACTTGTGATATATCTTGTGTGCATTTCATCATTGCATATTATTCATTATTTGTTCGATCAATTCTCATACAACAAGGTTGCATTGCGCACCTCTAACCCATTCAAGGGGAATTGGGTGGAAGGAGTTCAGAACCTCTCACGGGGTATTCGGCTCTTAGTCTTATTTTGAGAGATCGTTGCATCATTCATCCATCTTAGTTTTAAAAAGATTGTTAGATTAGCAATTACACCTATTCACCCCCTCTAGGTGTTTTTCATGACACATATCAAGTACCGGCGTCTAATATCAAGTGCCGTGGATCAGATATCAAATATAACATATCAAGTACCGGTGTCAGATATCAAGTGTCGTGGATCAGGTATCAAATATAATATATCAAGTGTTGGTGCCATAAATCATGCATCAAGTATAACTTGTCAAGTGTCGGGTAAATACCGAGTACAATGCCATCTATAAGCTTGTATAGCAAGAAATCATGTACTAAATATTACATCAGCAAGTGTTGGCATGTTACGGTAATAATAAGATGTCTACATATCAATATCATGCTATAAATTAAGGGTAGTTATTTTTAAGTTTAATATAAAGCACTCGCCTGAAACCGGAAAGAAATACTGGTTAAAATCTGAGAAATCCGCGAACCCGTGCGAGCAAGCCACTAGGCCATAAGTATATATTAAAATATATAACTATAAATATTTATATAATTATTAGAGAGGGAATGAGAGAGAGAGAGGAGAGAGAAAGTTGTAGGAAGGAGAGAGAGAGAGAAAATAGGGTATTTTTTAGAAAAATAATAGGAATTAAAAAAGGAGGGGTATGGTTGTAAATATGGGGAAGGAATTTGGGAATGAGGGGATAGGTATTTTAGGGATGTAAGAAAAGTGGGTTTATTTAGGGAACGGAAAGAGAAAAGAAAAGAAAGAAAGAATAAAGAAGGAAAGAAGAAAGAAAGAAAGAAAGAAAGAAAAATGGAGGGGAGTGGGGGGGTGGCCGGCCGGCCGGCTCCAGCGGCGCCGCCAGGGGAGGGTGGGCAGCGCGCGCCCTGCCCTAGGGGAGGGGAGGAGGGGGTGGAGTTGTTGGTTTGTGGTTGTTTTGGTAAAGTTGGTGGTGGTGGTAGTTGGTGGTGGTGGTTGTGGTGGTTGTTAGAGGTGGTGGGGAGTTAGAGGAGGAGGAGGAGGAGATGATGATGATGGGGTGGTGGGTGTGGTGAATTTGATGGAGGTGGTGGTGAATTTGATGGAGGTGGTGGTGAATTTTGGAGGAGGAAGGGAGGTGGTAGTGATGGGTGATGTTGAAATTGGAGGAATGGAGAGGGAAATTGGGGATGGTGGAAGTGGGGAAGGGAAGTGGGAGGTTGGGGGTGCAGCGGCGGTGGCTAGGGCGCTGGTGGTGGGCGGACTTGGTGGTGGAGGACGCGGCGGTGATGTGGGAAGTGGGAAGTGGGTTTTGTTTTGAAGGAGATGGAGTTGAAATGAAATGGAAAATGAGAAGAAGAAGGAAATAAGGAGGAGTTTTTAATGGAGGAGGAGTAGGGTGTGATGATGAAATGGGGGGAGAGGGGCTGCAGGCGGCGGGCGGCTATGGCAGGGGAGAATCCGACGGGAGCAGGGCAGCTGTGGCAGGGATGGGGAAAGTCAAAGGGGAAGAAAAGAAAAGAAATAAAAAGAAAGAAAATAAAGGAAAAGGAAAAAAATAAGGAAAAAGAAAAGAAAATAGTATAAAAATTTTATTATTAAATAATTAATTTATTAAGATATCTGGGAGTATAAAGTAGGAGAGTAGAGAAGGAAAAAGCAAGAAAAGAAATTTTCGGTGAAAAATATTATTATTTAAATAAGGTAAAAATTTGACTGTTTCAGAAACGTTCCGAAAAATTCTCAAAAATAGAAAATATTATTTTAAGATACTAGGTGAAATCAGATTCGAGAAATTCACTGTAATTTTTAAATTAAAAATTATGGAATCTTCTGGCGATACCGGCCAACACCAGAATCGGTCAAATTTTGATAAATTTAGAAAAATCCCAAAAAATGTTTTTAGATAGAAAATAAAATTCTAAGAAGTAAAGTGAAAGGCATTTCTAAAAATTCAATCCCATTTGAAAACTAAAAATCTAGAAATCAGTCAGCGATGCCGACCGACAACCGGTTTTGGAGATTTTGCAGAAAAATTCTAAAAATTCCAGAAAATCATGAAAAATCTAAATTATTAGAAAACAGTGTCTGAAACTGGCATCGATCAAATCAGACTTCCATAAAGGTTAAATCGGGCTGCAGGCTAGTATCGGGTTCCCGGTCCGGGTCAGGGCTGACTCTAGGTCTGAGAATCCAGATCTGATACACAATAACATAAGCAACCACAACCCAAAACACATACTGGAAGAAAATTAAACAATACGGTGGAAAAATTTAGGATACGCATCTGGGTACGTATCCCGGGAACGGGGTGCTACAATAAGCATGCAAGATATAAACACAAGTGAGAGAGAGAGATAAGCAATCGCAAACACGAGAGATTTGTTTCGAGGTTCGAGCCGCTTGCTTTACGTCCCCGCCTTCATCACTATGGAGTATTTTCACTATAACGATCCCGCAAGATCACTCGGTGCCGCAACAGTTAAACGAGCTCCTTAAGAACTCTTGGACCCGCAAGTCCCTCACTTGTTCCCGCAAGAACAACACAGGCAAACTCACTAGCTTGTCGAGCTTGCACCTCTACAATGAGCTCCCTCAAGAACTCTACACACCTCAAAACCGCAAGCTCACCGGGGCCGCAACTTCTTCAACTCCTCCAAAGTACTAATTGGAACACTTGTGATCACTTCTCTTGATCACAAAAAAAAACTCTCAGAAACAAGGACCTAGAGGATAAATGTAGCAAAAGAAAGCTCAAACTTGTGTAAGAAAACTAGGTAGATTGAGTGGAGGAAAACTTAAGAAAACTCTTTTGAAAACTCAAGAAAAACACTCTTGAAAAGCTCTCCTTTTGATATGGAAGTTTAGCCCAAAACTTGTAGAGAAAAACTCTAAGAGAGATAAGAAAAACTGGCTCTAAAACTTCTCCAAAATCTTACTCAAAACTAGCCAAAAGACTCCTATTTATAAGGGTTACAAAAATTAGCTGTTAGGGCTCAATACGCATGCCAGATGGCCTGTCAGTCGACCGGCGGTCGACCAGGCAACGGTCAAAAATCTGACCGTTGAGGGTTACCGGTCGGTCAATGTTGACCGTACCGAGGCCATTGCCCTATCGCTCGACCGCTCGGTCGACTGTGGCAAAAACCAGAGAACAGAGCTCTTTGGTCAGCCGATCGCTCGGTCGACATCCAGAAAGCAAGCTCTCTGGATCGATCGACCGAATGGTCGACCGCTAAAGCCTATTCACATCTGTACACGTCGGTCGACCGATCTCGGCTTCGGTCGACCGGTCGGTCGACCGCTAGCAGCCCAGATCAGGGTTTTACAGGTTATGAAATGTGACTTGTAAAAACCCAAAAAAATTCTATTTAAATTCCATAAATTTCACAAAATAGGTACACGTAAATACTTTGAAGTACAAATATGTGTGATAAAAAATCAACACATATTACAAACAATTAGAACTATTTTTTAGGCATAGAATTTAAAGCTTAAGCTGAAACCGTATTTTTCAAAAATAAACTTTGAAATGAAAAATTGGATTTTTTCAACACTTGTTTAAATACAAAAACAAGATATTTAAACACATTAGAAGCATAGTGTGCATGGATAAAATCCAATACACAAAGAAGATGAAATATACTTGTTTTTGACAATAAATTTTAAAATAAGTTTTGATAAATACAAAACTTAAAACCATGAACTAGAAATATCAAAATAAGTTTTTAGACAATTGAAGTAATAATGTATATGAATGAAATCCAATACACATATAAACCATGCAAACTTGTTTTGATGCAATCTATTCAAGAAATAAAAAAGATTTATTCTTTGAAGCTTAAAACCAAAACCATATTTTCTAAAACAAAACTTAACATGAAAAATATGAAATATTTTGTGTCTGTGTGTATATGAACTTGAGCAATCCACAACTATTCAATCTTTTACAGTTTATCTAAAATAAAAATCTTAGACTTACAAACATAAGACTCAAGTCTTCTCCTAAAAATCATCTCTTCCTCTTGACGTGATCCAAACTTGATCCACGAGCTGGACTCCTCTTTGAGTATTTGATGCGATCTTGAAGCGCGAGGTCTTGAATCAACACGTCCTAACTTCAAAACTTGACTTCGAATCTTTTTGTTGAAGCTAAACACCGATTAAGATCTTGGTAAATATCTAAAACTTAATAAACATAGGATCATTAGTAGTATAACTATATGAGTTAATTATCACCAAAACTAGAGTGATGGGCCTTTGGGCCAACAATCTCCCCTTTTTGATGATGACAAAACTCATATGGTTATATATGCATAGATTAAAGATAAGTTTCATTGAAGCTCCCCTTAACTCTTGCATAGCACAAACATAAAGATATTCAATGAAGCACATAAATTAAATAAACATATATGCATAAACAAAAATAAACATGTATATATAAACTCTAAATTCTTCTCCCTCTTTTTGTCAATTCATCAACAAAGAGGTAAAGAATGACAAAAAAGATGTATATACGATATACATTCATGAAGAGGAGAGACATTAAGCTAACTCCCCTTGCATACATGCATTACGTGGAGAAGGGATGAATAGACACAAATCCATAAAGATTGCTCTTCCATCAGCCCAAAAAACGATTCTAAGTGTGCCCGCATTATCAACTTCACTTGCAAAGAAAAAATGTCAATCAGACTCAGTTTTTTCTTGAAAATATTTGATGATCGAAATAAACTCATTGCCAATGTTATTTCTTCGACGTCGAATAAAATCAATAACTTATTGCGGGTTTACTTATTCACAACCTTCTCCGTGGTTCATTGCATTCATTGCATTAACAACACGGAAAATATTTGAAGGATGAATTCCTATATCAACCAATTGATCATAATGCTTCTGCTAATGTTTGATCGATGTGTCTGGTGCGAGTAAAAGTGATGAATCTTATCCGGGCTTGATAAATCATGTGAATAAGAATCAACAAACTTGGTGACAACCCAAAATATTCGGTGTGGTAATAAACGAAGACGTACATGCATATCAGCAGGATACTCAACTCTAGTGTTGATTCGACAGTTGACTGTAAGCCCATCTTGTCTTTTATCACACAACTTCTTCACACGCTCCTTATTACAATAAAATTTTCTGCAAATAACTTCATGAGGAGGCTTACGTGGCTTATCTATTCCTTTTCTTCTCACGTCAAAATCTCTGTTCCTTGCATAAGTATTGCAGAAGTTGTATGCTTTATCGTCTGTGAAAAATTATTGTCCTAAAAGAATAACTAAGCTTCCAAATATTTCTCCATGTAAATGCAGATCCTACAAAAAAATTGTTGAACTAAATAAAAAGAAATAATTGAAAATCACACGTCTGAGCTATAATAAATAAAACTGCGACTAAGGTCGTAATTGTAAAGATAGCTGTGACTATTGAATAAAAGACTGCGACCGTAGTCGTAACTTTCAGGATGTCCAGTTTTTTTACAAAAGAAGGTGATATTTTATAATACTGCGACCTTTGTCGAAATCCTTAAAAGACTGCGCAAAAGATCACATATGCACGGTAATTAGGGACTGCAGATAATGTCGTAGTTATATAGATACTAAGACATAGTTTATTAAAAACAGCGACCATAATCGCATACTTTAGGATGTCTATAATAACTGAAAAAAAATTATTTTAATATATACTGCGGTCTTAGTCGCAGTTCTTACAATTTAGTGTATATGAGAAAAACAGGTAATTTTAAAATTAAATAACTGCGACGGAGATCGCAGTTAACAAAACTATGAAATTATTAACTGAAAAAGACGACTTTGGTAAAAGTCATTCTTGTTCTGTTAAACGTAAACTAGGTCGCAGTTCCATCTACGTTACCCAAGATTTTTTTACATATAAGAAATTGTGGAAAAAAAATAAAAAAAGAATAAAGTGAAAACATCTTGATCAGCATCCAAAGATCTCAACCCTTCAAGATTTTCAATATTCTGTGAGGAAGTTGAAAACGATGATACATGGTTCATAATTAGATCGGACGAAAGAGATCGGGGACGACGGCGACCTGCATTGACAGGAGATGTGTTCTGGTCGGCGGTCGACACTAAAATAGAAAAGGAGATCACGATGAAAAGTTTGGAGATTTAGGTCTGCAAAGTAAAAAAAGAAAATAACCTGATCCAGATCCTACTTTTTTTAGAAAAACTTTGACCGAAAACTCAAACCTAAATCTGACAACGCGCGGAAAAATAAAAAGAGAAAAAATAATAATAAATAATAGCGGGACAACCACCTTTTACCGCGGGTCATTTAGTAATTTCACTTATTCCAATAAGCGGGTCGTAACTTATTGGTGTGGTTAATAATGTGCCACGTTACCGTAGACTGAAAGAGACTCTCAGCTGTCAGTTGATATACATATTTCTGAATGAAAAAACTAAAATATATAGAGTTCTACTATTAGAAAACTGAAAGATGCTTCCTCCACCAGTAAAATGAAATCACCAGAGGGGGGGTGAATAGGTGATGGCTATACTAAGTGGCAAATAATGCGGATTAAAAACTAATTAACAATAAACAACAATAATATTATAACTTGCAAGGAAGTAAACAAATAATAGTGCAAGTAAAGGAGAGAGAGAGTTTAGAGATAAGTGGACAATCGCAAACACGAGAATATGTTTCGAGGTTCGAGCCACTGCTCTACGTCCCGCCTTCAACACGATGAAGGATTTCCACTATGCTTGATCCCACCGGATCGTCAATACAAGTTCTCACTAGAACTCTTCGGACACACTTGTCCTCTCTCACGGTGTCGCAACACCGACTTAGAGCTCACTAGCTCGCTTGAGGGCGCAACCTCTACAACTTCTCAATATGAGGAACGGTGATCAACACTTGACCACAAACAAAGCTCACTTGCATAATTCTATAACCAAGATGAGGAGATGAAACTTTAGGGATTGTGTGGTGCTAAAACAAGTAGAGAAGTGAAAGAGAAAGCTTCAAGCTAAAACACAAAGGATTGAAAATTTGGCTCAAGAAAATTCTTTTTGCTAAAAGGCTAAACTTTGAGAAATTTTGATTTTACTCTTGTAAATGTTGTATTTGATTTGTAAAATACTCCCACTATTTATAGGTGAAGAAAACAGGATAAAACAGGCCAAAATATTCGTTGGGAGAAGCAACAAAAGACAAGCCAAAAAATAGCTGTTGGAATCTGTCAGCAGATTCTGACTGCTGTCGGTCGACCGGTCCGGTCAACCGCCAACGGTCGGATTTTCGACCGTTGGGAAAACGGTCGACCGGGCCGGTCGACCGAAATCCCAAACAAAGAGTGACCACTCTCTGTCGGTCGACCGGACCGGTCGACCGGAACAAACAGAGAGCTCTGCTCTTCTGTCGGTCGACCGGGACGGTCGACCGATGTGCACAATGCACATTGGTGCATGTCGGTCGATGATTAAGACTAGAAAGGTGTATTAAAATGTAATCGATGTATCCCTTTCTTATCTCCGCTATAGCATAAGGCTATACTGAGTCGATTCTCAGGGAGAGCTAGCGATAGAAGCGTTACGAATCGTAGTGAAGAAATGTAAACGAGAATTCTTCTTTGTTCTTAAAAGAATAAAACAATCATGGAACAAGAAATAAAAGAATGGATGGATATGTTCATGATGGAAAAGTGGAAAAGAAATCAAGATTGGATTTGGTATTAACACTAGAAAGAATGAAATGAAAGAAAACAAACCATGACTATCTTACCTTACTACCTTACCAATACTTACTAAACTCCGTGATAGTGAAGGCATGCCTCATGTTGTCACTCCATCGGCGTAGGTTTCGTCTTGCGTGTTGATCTAATTACTTTCTCATGTAGATGAAGGGTGGTTTAACCCATCGGAGAAGAGAAGACCATCCAACTTGCAAGATGAAATAAAGCAATCACCCATGAGTTAGTGAAGATGGCAAGGCTAGTGGTTAGCTAGTACATGGAGAAAGAATTAGCTACAAGCCATGAGAAAAGTAAAACAAAGCATGAATAAAATTGCAAGAAAGTAAAGAAAGCAAGTAAAGAAAGCAAGTAAACTAGAACCGAGCTCAAGTAGAGGAAGGAGAATGGATGAATCCTTGTTACTTCAAGTTGTCACACCTTGATTACACAAGCTCTCTCTCTCACAATCTCTCTCTTTTACAAAGTATCTAGGGAAGAAGAAGAGGATCTAAAGAACTAAAACCTAGAGAAAAATCCTACTAAAAATTACAACAACATACTAATTTTCCTCTCTTCTCCATTCTTTTTTGCTCGCAGGTCAGGTGTAGATATTTATAGGCCCTGAGAGAACTCTCCAGAAGACGAACAGGTGGCCAAAATCTGGATCTCAACGGCCCTAGATTTGCGGCAAAATGGCGGCAAAATCCCGGATTTTGCGGCAATATCTCAACCGTTTGGCAACAACTTTCTGTTGTGAGTTGGTTGCGAGGTTGTTATCCACGTGGCCTTCTAGATTCTTCATTGGGCGCGCGGATCTCTCTAGATCTTGATTTCAAATCTTGGGGCTTATCTTAATCTTTGATTTAATCACTTTAATTATTGCTAATTAAAGTGATTATTGGCTTTCTCTCCATTAGAGTGTGTACCTGCAAATATATAGAGAAGATGAGTAAAAATCATATATTTATTAACTAAATGCATGGGAATTATGTGGTAAAATATGCACATTTGTGTCACAATCACACCCCCACACTTATTCTTTTGCTCGTCCCGAGCAAAACAAAGAAAAAGAAAAACTATACTACCAATTTTATTACACCACTTTCGCAGGTAACGCGATTGCACTGAGCGTGTGCAACAAGCCGTTAAACCTCTAGGTTACCCTAGAGGAGGAGTGTTGTCTCCTGAGGGTTTTCAGCGGATTACACCCACAAAATCCATAAAGAAAGAAAACAAATGTTAGTATTTTGAAAACGCATTTTGAACAAGAGACATGTTTACGAACTATTTTTGCAAAAATATAAGTGATCCTAGGTCATAAGTCCACCTATAATCATTCTTCCTTAAACTTAGTCTCCATGCAAGATCTTATCTTCAATTAAGGTAAGAGTTCAAAATTGGATTGAATATTTTATCTTTCATAAAACCTAGATAATATGCACACCGTGCTTAGTGAAGATTTCTGGGATTTCAACTCTAACCATCAAGCCATTTATTTATATATATATATATATATATATATATATTTTTTTTCTTTTATTTTTCTTCCCTTAGTCTAGGCTTTCTAGTTTACCCTTGTAGCGAGCCTTTAACCGATGACTCCCAAACCAGACGGTCTTAGGGCACCAGATGAGAAAACATCCCTCGGGTTTAAGGTCTCGAGTAAAAAAGGCCACATAACTAAGGGGGATTATTTATTTCCTTTACCACCGTTAGGCGTGAATAATCATGCTTCTTGAGGCACAATTCTCCAGCTTAATAGGTGATGTTTTATTTATATATATATATATATATTTTCTTTTTTTTTCTTTATTTATATGGCATTTTTGGTCTTTGTTTCCATCCCAAGAAATGTGTAAGTGTGAAGTGCATATTTATCTAAGGCAAAAAAATTCAAGATAAAAATATCTCACCAATTTTACTTACTTATCCTATAATTTCAAACAAGATCTATTATTTCAACTAGGTTTAAGATGTCATAATTAAGGCTTTCTTAATTCCTAAGATACATCTTAATTTTCTTAAAAATAGATCAAAACTTTGTCTCTTATTTCAAAAAGTTTTTTTTTTATATTTTTTATTATTTATGTTTTTTATTTTTAAAAGAAATGTAAAAGAAAGAATATTTTTTATTATTTATGTTTTTTATTTTTAAAAGAAATGTAAAGAAAGAAAATCTAAAATCTAAAAGAAATGTAAAAGAAAGAAAATTCTAAAATCTAAAAGAAATGTAAAAGAAAGAAAATCTAAAAACTCTATGTTAGTAAACCCTCCCCCACACTTATTCCATGCATTGTCCTCAATGCATCAAGATATATGTATGCATGAAACAAAAATGAAGAGGGAAGGAAAAAATTACCTTAAGGTGGTGGTTCCGGTGGTGGTCTGATTGGTCCACGAAACATGGCCCAATCATTATTACGTTGGGTTTGAGGAACCCACCAAAATGTCATGAATATGACCCACTAAAAAGATAAATCCATGGAAGATTTTTATTAAGTACATGTCCCCATCTAATTTCCATTTTTTCCAAATAATTTCGGAGTCAATTTTATCAACGCACTTGTCCCAGAATGATGTATGAAATGACAGAACAGTTGACTTGGACTCAGGAAGAACTGACTCAGAAAGGTGACTGAAATCAAGTAAAGGTTCAGGAGTCAAAGTGAATTCTGGAATTGGGTCCAAGTCAAGAAATGAAAACTCAAGTCCACATGTATTGTCCAACAATGGAATGTGACTATAAAAAATAGGTGATTCAAGTTCAGGAGTGATGGGAATCAAAACTGACTCTAAAATGTTGCTCAAATTGGGTAACATAACAGGAGTCAATAATGATTTAGGAATTTGAATTAGATCACAAGATTGAGAGTCAAAGTCACATTCCATATTAAGTTCAATTCCACAGAAATGAGAACTTGCCAATTTATCAATAGGATCTTCAAAAAGGTATAATTGGTCAAGTTCGACATGATCCTTAAAGATGGGTGATTCAACTTCATTGTGAATTGGGACAGGATCCAATGTCGACTCCGGAAAAAGATTGAAGTCAGGTAAAAATACCGGAGTCATTATTGAATCAGGAAGAAGGATCGAATCACGAAGTTGGGGTTCAAGATCATATTCCTCATGTAATTCAATTCCACAAAAATGTGAACTTGCCAATTTATCAATGGGACTTTTAAAAGTATGGAATTGGTCAAGTTCAGTATGATCATCATAAGAGATTGGTGATTCAATTTCACAATGGACAGGCACTGGATCCAATACTGACTCGGGAAATGAAGTGAAATTATGTGAAGACACCGAAGTCATAATTGAATCAGGAAGTAGAATTGAATCATCAAGTGGAAGTTTAGGATCATGTTCATGTTCAATTTCAGTAAAAGGAAAACTTGCCAAAATGTCAATGGGATCTGAAGTTTGGACAAGTTCAGGTGGACAAGCTGAAATTAAATCTTGATTTCCAAGGCTACATGACTCTTTGGCTTGGACAGAATGGTTAGTGACATTAGAAATAGGATGAAGAGCTTGGATCATCAACTCTATGTCACGATTTCTAGCATTTTGAGCATGAGTCATGTCTTCAAGCATCTTTCCATAATTGATGACTTCATTGTTTTGATAGAAAGATGAAGTATTGTCTTGAAATTGGTGATGAAATTGTGAGTCAAAAATGTGTGGTGATGGAAAAATGGACTCACACAAGAGATCTTTACTCGTTTCCAAGGCAAATGGTTGTTCATTATAAAAAGGTGGAAGTGAGTAAGACTCTTGAAAATACTGTGGAATTGGAGGGGCAAATGTTTCTTGAAGTTGTTGCTCGACCCTCTGTAAATTGGCTTCTATACTCCTTAGTAACTCAGATTTTTCTTCAATTGGTGGAGTATAAGAAGGAGTATATGAAGCGGAATCAGGAAATGAATACAGTGGATATTGTGGACTTGGTGGGAATGGTGGACAAGGAGGTTGATAATTAAACTCAGGGGACTGGAATCCCCAATTACTCGGTGAAGAGTGGAAATTATTATGGAAATTATAATTATTAGATGGGGGGTATGGGTCATATTGATTCGGATAAGGCCAACCCGGTGTATTTGGTTGGTGCATATTATAAAACGCCGGGTTGGAATTATCCGAATATGAAGTCGGTGTGAAATATGGATTATTATTAGAATGGAAAGAATTGTAATTGTAAGCCATATCACACAATACAAACAAAAACAAACAAACAAACAAACAAACAAAAGAAAAAAAAAAATTCTAACCTAAGTTAGTGTAGACTTAGGACCTAGACGACTCCTAACTGATAGACTATCCACGGGAGGTTTAGTGTAGACTCTAACCACAAGCTAATCAGCCAGGGAAGGGTAAGGTTGGTGGGAGGTTTTCCGTCCGAAGACGTTCCTTAATTAAGTAACCAGCAACCTTCGGGCTTTCGGCCCTCAACCCCTTTCCTAGACACTGATTTTGCGAGAGTTAAATTCCAACACTTTTCCCCCTTAGGATAATCTCCTAAATGAGTCCGAGATGTCCCTAGGGCCAACGTCTACTTTTTTTTATTAAATTAGGCTTGGGTTAGTGAGTGCTTGGGAAATGATTTTCGGGCTAAGGAAAGGGTAATGAACTCCCCACCTTATCTTATTTACGGGTTATGCCCTTAAAATTGATTTGTGCAAGTGTACAAGAAATATAACAAGGATTCACTCAAAGCATGAAAATCAAGCAAGAGATGATTCCTAGTCTATATGCAATGCGAAACGTACCTTGCCTCCAGCACTCTTCAACAGTAAAAGTAAAGAATTGAAAGACACGTGCCTAAAAATGCAAATGTCTAAACAATTTTAACAATTTCAACCAATTTTTACTGTTGATTAAATTAACAGGTAATAGGTGAAAAGTACAGGAATTCAAGTATAGCAGCAGATGTATTTTGCAGAATCAGAGCCCCTGCAGAAAATTTGTAAGTAGTGATCTCCTCTTTGCCGCAATTCTGCGGCAAAAACCCAGAAATTGCGGCAATTTGGAGGGATCCTGGTCTCTGCTTTCGAGAGCAGAGGCCCAGGTCCACTTATATGTTACTGCAATGAAAATTTTCCTGTTCTTCAACCTGTAACCTGCAACAGAGAAGAAAATTCGTTTAGTTCTTCACTTTAAAGAAAATCCGTTGCTCTCCCCGGCAACGGCGCCATTTTGATTAAGACTAGAAAGGTATATTAAAATGTAATCGATGTATCCCTTTCTTATCTCCGCTATAGCATAAGGCTATACCAAGTCGATTCTCAGGGAGAGCTAGCGATAGAAGCGTTACGAATCGTAGTGAAGAAATGTAAACGAGAATTCTTCTTTGTTCTTAAAAGAATAAAACAATCATGGAACAAGAAATAAAAGAATGGATGGATATGTTCATGATGGAAAAGTGGAAAAGAAATCAAGATTGGATTTGGTATTAACACTAGAAAGAATGAAATGAAAGAAAACAAACCATGACTATCTTACCTTACTACCTTACCAATACTTACTAAACTCCGTGATAGTGAAGGCGTGCCTCATGTTGTCACTCCATCGGCGTAGGTTTCGTCTTGCGTGTTGATCTAATTACTTTCTCATGTAGATGAAGGGTGGTTTAACCCATCGGAGAAGAGAAGACCATCCAACTTGCAAGATGAAATAAAGCAATCACCCATGAGTTAGTGAAGATGGCAAGGCTAGTGGTTAGCTAGTACATGGAGAAAGAATTAGCTACAAGCCATGAGAAAAGTAAAACAAAGCATGAATAAAATTGCAAGAAAGTAAAGAAAGCAAGTAAAGAAAGCAAGTAAACTAGAACCGAGCTCGAGTAGAGGAAGGAGAATGGATGAATCCTTGTTGCTTCAAGTTGTCACACCTTGATTACACAAGCTCTCTCTCTCACAATCTCTCTCTTTTACAAAGTATCTAGGGAAGAAGAAGAGGGATCTAAAGAACTAAAACCTAGAGAAAAATCCTACTAAAAATTACAACAACATACTAATTTTTCTCTCTTCTCCATTCTTTTTTGCTCGCAGGTCAGGTGCAGATATTTATAGGCCCTGAGAGAACTCTCCAGAAGACGAACAGGTGGCCAAAATCTGGATCTCAACGGCCCTAGATTTGCGGCAAAATGGCGGCAAAATCCCGGATTTTGCGGCAATATCTCAACCGTTTGGCAACAACTTTCTGTTGTGAGTTGGTTGCGAGGTTGTTATCCACGTGGCCTTCTAGATTCTTCATTGGGCGCGCGGATCTCTCTAGATCTTGATTTCAAATCTTGGGGCTTATCTTAATCTTTGATTTAATCACTTTAATTATTGCTAATTAAAGTGATTATTGGCTTTCTCTCCATTAGAGTGTGTACCTGCAAATATATAGAGAAGATGAGTAAAAATCATATATTTATTAACTAAATGCATGGGAATTATGTGGTAAAATATGCACATTTGTGTCACAATCAGTCGACCGCCCGGTCGACCGACAGAGCAGTTCTGCTCTGTCAGCGGTTGATCGTTTGGTCGACCGGACTAGGCCAAAAGTCAGGTTTTTGAAAACTTTTTGAAGTCTAAATTTTTTCGATAAAAATTTCTTTAGACTGGTAGATACAAAATAGAGTTCTATGGCTAAGAAAGATCATAGTGTGATCATAGATCAACATCAAAATAATTTGAAATATATTTTCATAAAAAATTCTTTTTCTAAACTTAAAAAACGTTTTTCCAAAAACTTGTTTTTCCAAAAACGAATTTTCCAAACTTCGTTTTTCTGAAACTTGATAAGAAATTTTGTAATAAAATTTGTATGAAAGCATGAAGTAATATCAAATGTGTGTGTGCGGCAATCCAATGTTATCAACCTCTATCATCTCGATTTTGACAAAGACTATAAATTCTAACTAAAAAGAAAAATGCAAAGATACAAATCTTGTATAGTCTTCTCAATTTGTTTGATTGATCCTTGAGCTCTTCTAGTGTGCTCGGCTCTGGGATCTAAATCCTCGCGGCTTCCAAATGTGAGTCTTGTGTAGGAGCCGTCAATCAACCTATATTTTTATCTGAAATTTTATTTAAACAACTTTGTTAATACCTAACTACATAATCATCAAAACTTAGGGCTAATGGCCTTTGGGCCAACAATCTCCCCTTTTTGATGATGACAAAATATATGGAGTTATTACAAATATTTTGGGTAGAGACTTCAAGTGAAACTCCCCCTTAACATATGCATATAAAAGAATATGATATAAAAAATCTAAATACATAACAAGGGCATGTATATGATATGTTAATAAACAAATATGCCAACCATCCATGCATACCAAAGATACAGAAATAAAAATGTATGCATATCTGGTTACCTCCATCCATCCATAAATACCTCCACCCTCCAAAGTGAGTGGTAGAAGGTTGGAACAAACACAAAACAATAAGCAATAAACAACTAACCATTTATATATATACCACATGGAGATAACAAAAATAATTGCCATATCATAAAAAAGGTGTCCATACAAAATAGGAGGTTCATGCCAACCTCAAAACCAAAAACATAACACATGTCCACATGTCCAAGCAAACTAATATCCAAATACAGCATAGATAACAACCCAGAAAACATAACACATAACACATGTCCATAACATATGTTCAAAATAACATAACCATGTCCAAAATAACATAACTCAGAAATAACTCCCAGAAATCTCCCCCTTTTTGACATCATCAAAAGGGGTCAATGTCTCCCAAAATCTTTGTCCTGCGGGGAAGTAGGTGGCAGAGCAGAAGTAGGAGGAGCAGAAGAAGCAGGAGCCCAGGCGGCGAACGGAGGGCCGGAAGTAGGAAGTGGCTGAGCACGTTCACTAGGAAGAGGAGCCGGCCAATCAAACCTGGTGTAGATGCCGCCGAGACAGGCATGCATATAGCGCATGGAGTCACATATATGGCTGAGATCATTGTCCAAACGCTGCTCCATCCGCTGGTAGTGTGCGGTCATCTCAGCGGAAATCTGCTGGCGATGCTCGATCATCTCAGTGAAAATCGGCTGGCGATGCTCGGTCATCTCAGCGGAAATCTGCTGATGGTGCTCCAAAGCTGAGTAGATAAGGCCAAATAGGGGTCGAAGGGAGCAGAAGAGCCAGAGGATGATCCAGGAACAGCAGGAAAGAAAGGCTGCGGCTCAGGAGCTGGATGACGCTCCCTAGGACGCATCCTCTTGAGGAGGGTGCTGTTGATGTCTACTGACGGTTCAATCGACCGTTCAGAGGAAAGATCAAAATTTAGTTGCTTCAAAAGACGTGTGATGAGCATCCCAAAGGACAAGTGCCGGTTTGGGACAAGGAGATGATCAGAAGTCATGTAATTGATGATGAGTTTAGGTATATTAATTCTAATGCCTTTCAGAAGGTAATAGATGACAAGAGGAGCAGAACCCCTAGCGTGACTATATTCTCCTGATTTTGGCAGGAGGTTATAGAACACGATTTTGGCCAGGACCTGAGCGGTGAGAGTATAATATTTCACCTCCTCGTTCCTAACTAAACTGGGGTTATCATCATCATGAAGCAGTGTGGAGGCGGTGTGGGCAGACTCACCGTCAGGATACTCAAAATCATACAGATCGAAGTTATAAATGTCTACCCCTCACAGGAGAGGTGTAGGTGACGTGCAAATTGTTGAAGTGAGATATCTATATCTTTGCCCAAGACTCTGGATTTGATGTGATTATGTTCAAAAGTGAGATTTGAATAGAAATATTGCACCAAAGTAGGATAGACAGGTTCTTTAATAGTGACAAAATTTTCTAAGGAGCTAGATTTTAGGATAGATGCAAGATTAAGGTGCTCAAAATCACTAAGCACCACAGTTCTACCTGAATTTACATTTTTAGTGGAGATTAAGACATGCCTATAGGATGCATTTTGAGATACAAAAGGGGAGGATGAAGATTGGGAGGTTTTCCCCTTTTCAGAACGGGTTCTTTTAGACATGACGATAGATAAGCAAGATAGGCACGAAATATAGCAAGATCTAAACAATAGAACAAGGAAAATAAGAGATTTGGAAGAAAAAGATATTATACCTTGAAAATCAGACAAAAATCCCAAATGTGAAAGTAGATCTGGAGCCTGAAACCAATTTCCCAAATTTTTATGGAGGAAATTTGAGGTTGGGAGAGAGGGAAAAGAGGTAGAAGGGGTTTAGGGTTGAGAGAAGAGAGAAATAGGAGTGTAGGAGGCGGTGGAAGATGAAGAGGGGAAAGAATTTGGGGGTTAGGGCTTTATAAAGAGTCGGGTAAATTAACAGTTTACCCGACAGACGGTCGACCGGGCCGGTCGACCGGTGGAAACCGAGAGCAAACTCAGTTTCAGTCGGTCGACCGCGTCGGTCGACCGGCTCTGAGCAGAAAACTAATTTCTATTCCAGGCTATAACGGTCGACCGCGCCGGTCGACCGGGCCTTATGCCAGGCCAGATCGGTCGACCGGTACAGCTGAAACCAGTAAAAACTGTGTTGAAAATTTTGAGTTTTTTTTTAAAAATTTTTAAAACAAAGGATATATTATATAAAAATAACATTGGAAATCATATTTGGCATGAAAAACTCAGTAGGAGGTTTTATTTTCATTTTCATTTACTTTTATCAACAATATATTTTTATTTAATAATTAAACGATAAACATGAGATGTTGAAGCTGAATACCCCGTTAAGGATTCTGAACTTCTCGAAATTCCTCTAGATAAGAGTTGAGGCGCGCAATTGCCATCTCAATTTATTTGCTTAATTTGATTAAATAAATTTTATTCATATAAAACATTAAGTTAACAAAATCTTGATTTATGGACAAACAAAAAACATGACAAGTGATAGAAATCTAAACAAATTGAATACACAATCCAATCATACAAAAATATTGATATGCAAGTTTACACATGTAGGCATATTATCATAAAGATGCAACTAGCAAATCCTATATATATTAAAAGAAATATTAGGTGGAGAAGTTACCAAACCATGGGTAATCTCCAAAAATGGGTGCCTCTTTGATAGCGATGCAAGCGATGATGTAGACGTTGAGCCTTGATGCATCCACCACCCGGGCACCATCTCCCCCCAAGTCTTGGAGGAGGACGACGCACCTGCATCAATTAAATTCGGTGTGTCTTTTGGTACCCAAATCTTTTTGGGTCCTATAGGGTTAGTGTTTTCTCGAACCCAAACATTTTTATTTGACAAGTTTAGCTTAGCATAACAAAATTTAGCTAAATGGCCTTTGCGGCCACAATGTGCACATATATAAATTTTACCATACATAAATGCATGCTTGTGCGTGTGTGCATGTTTGTGTGTGTTAGATGCATGATGATGAGTATGTTTCCCTTGGGATTTTCTTTTAGGAAACATAGATGCAAATTTAGTCATGTCAAAAGCACATTTCTTTAAAGTTATATCCAAAACTTCAATATGTTTTTGGATTTCTAAAAATTCATTTTTATTACAAGTAAAAATAGGGTTTTTTCCTTTACAAGATGTTTTGTATTTTTCAAAATCCTTTTTCATTTTCTCAAAAGAATTTGATAATTCATTTTTCTCTTTAAAACAAGCTCAAATTTATTCTTTAAGGAATCATTCTCCTTTTTCAATTTTTTATTTTGAGCAAGTGATATTTCATACCTACTTTGTAATTCTTCAAAAAAATGAGCAAGTTCATCCATGGTTAAGTCTTCATCATCTAAAGAGTTTTCTAGACATACCTTAGAAGCATCATCGCCATGTGCCATGAAGCACATGTGAACGGCGTCGATCTCCTTTTCGGATTCCGACTCCGAGTCATCCCATGTGGCCACCATTGCCTTTTTCTTCTTTTGCCGGTTCTTGGAGGTAGTAGCTTATAGAGAGGGGCAATCGGCAATTAGGTGTCCCGTCTTCTTGCAATGAAAACATGGACCCGATTCCTCTCTCTTCTTTTCAAATCTTCCTTGAGGTCTTCCTCTTCGGAAGTTGCTTTGTCTACCTTTCTTATAGAACATTTTGCCTACCTTCCTTATGAGCATGGCAAAGTCTTCATCGTAGTCTTTCGATGAATCCTCTTCATCATAGGAGGATGGAACCGCCTTGAAAGCAAGAGCTTTCTTTTTTGGTGCCTCCTTTCTTCTCTTACCTTCATCTCCATCTCATGAGTTTTGAGATTGCCGATGAAGCCGGAGAAGTCCATCTCCTCCCTGTCATTTAGCTCTTTGAGGGTGGTTGCCTTGACTTCCCAAGACTTGGGAAGAGCTCTAATGACCTTCCGGATCTTTTGGTCATTGTCGATGTTGTCACCTAAAGAAGATAAGGCGTTAGTAATCTTGGTGAAACGAGTGAGCATATCATCTATGCCTTCATTATCAAGTATATAGAAATTCTCATATTGAGAACGGAGCAAGTCAATTTTAGATCTCTTGACTTGCGACGTCCCCTCATGAGTAACAATAAGCACATTCTAAACTTCATAAGCAGATTTGCAATTTATGATGCAGGAAAGATCATCTTCATTTAAAGCTTGAGTGAGTGCATACTGGGCCTAGCATTGGCCTCATAGTCCCTAGAAGTTTCTTCGGACCATGTTCTCTAATCAGTGAGAGGTTCAATAAATTCTTTGGTGATGGACTTGGCAACTCTAACTCCTAGGGATTTTAAGAATAGGTTCATTTTGACCTTCCAAATGGGGAAGTTCAACCCATCAAATTTGGGTGGGGACTTAATGCTAGAAAAGTCAACAGATGCCATGAATACAAGTATAATGCACAACAAACAATAAATGCAACAAATAGATATAGCCAATAATGAGGATCTCCCTAAGATGGTTAAACCAAATGCTAGGGTTAGGCTCTGATACCAATTGAAATCACCTAGAGGGGAGGTGAATAGGTGATGGCTATACTAAGTGGCAAATAATGCGGATTAAAAACTAATTAACAATAAACAACAATAATAGTGCAAGTAAAGGAGAGAGAGAGAGAGTTTAGAGATAAGTGGAGAATCGCAAAACACGAGAATATGTTTCGAGGTTCGAGCCACTGCTCTACGTCCCCGCCTTCAACACGATGAAGGATTTCCACTATGCTTGATCCCACTGGATCGTCAATACAAGTTCTCACTAGAACTCTTCGGACACACTTGTCCTCTCTCACGGTGCCGCAACACCGACTTAGAACTCACTAGCTCGCTTGAGGGCGCAACCTCTACAACTTCTCAATATGAGGAACGGTGATCAACACTTGACAACAAACAAAACTCACTTGCACAATTCTATAACCAAGATGAGGAGATGAAACTTTAGGGATTGTGTGGTGCTAAAACAAGTAGAGAAGTGGAAGAGAAAGCTTCAAGTTAAAACACAAATGATTGAAAATTTGGCTCAAGAAAATTCTTTTTGCTAAAAGGCTAAACTTTAAGAAATTTTGATTTTACTCTTGTAAATGTTGTATTTGAGTTGTAAAACACTCCCACTATTTATAGGGGAAGAAAACAGGATAAAACAGGCCAAAATATTCGTTGGGAGAAGCCCCAACAAAAGACAAGCCAAAAAATAGTCGTTGGAATCTTTCAGCAGATTCTGACTGCTGTCGGTCGACCGCCAACGGTCGGATTTCCGACCGTTGGGAAAGCGGTCGACCGGGACGGTCGACCGATGTGCACAATGCACATTGGTGCATGTCGGTCGACCGACAGAGCAGTTCTGCTCTGTCAGCGGTCGACCGTTTGGTCGACCGGACTAGGCCAAAAGTCAGGTTTTTGAAAATTTTTTGAAGTCTAAATTTTTTCGATAAAAATTTCTTTAGACGGGTAGATACAAAATAGAGTTCTATGGCTAAGAAAGATCATAGTGTGATCATAGATCAACACCAAAACAATTTGAAATATATTTTGATAAAAAATTCTTTTTCTAAACTTAAAAACCGTTTTCCAAAAACTTGTTTTTCCAAAAACGAATTTTCCAAACTTCATTTTTCTGAAACTTGATAAGAAATTTTGTAATAAAATTTTGTATGAAAGCATGAAGTAATATCAAATGTGTGTGTGCGGCAATCCCAATGTTATCAACCTCTATCATCTCGGATTTGACAAATAGACTATAAATCCTAACTAAAAAGAAAAATGCAAAGATACAAATCTTGTATAGTCTTCTCAATTTGTTTGATTGATCCTTGAGCTCTTCTAGTGTGCTCGGCTCTGGGATCTAAATCCTCGCGGCTTCCAAATGTGAGTCTTGTGTAGGAGCCGTCAATCAACCTATATTTTTATCTGAAATTTTATTTAAACAACTTTGTTAATACCAAACTACATATGGTTTGTAATCATCAAAACTTAGAGCTAATGGCCTTTGGGCCAACATAAAACACGTGTTGTATATGTGGCTTGATGTCCACATCAGACTTTATACACGCTTTCTCGTATATAAGAGTTCTAAAGCTAAACGAAGTCAAAATAAAAGTCCTAAATAAGATAAGAGATATAAAAACATATAATTCGCCGCTTGTCATTATAATTTTCAAATTTTCATAACTAGTCTAGAATTTACAGATCACCCAAGTAAAATTTACAGAACTACTCCAGAAACTTTGAATCTTCACAACTTTAGCATACGAAACCTGTTTTTCATTTGCATGGTGTTAGAAAATTCTTATTATGTTCTTCCTGTTGAAATTGTGAAATTAATAATTTAAACTATTGCAATGATTGGATTTGACTATCCCTTTGCCATCGGGGAGGAAATAGTTTGATCAGTAATCATTAGAAAAAGGAAAAAAAAAAGAGCTTCATATTGTGGATTTAAAAAAAATACCATCTTTCTCGAATTTTTCATAAAACATCTTCTTGTCAATAGTTGACCTCAATTTAACAAAATCAAACGAGTAAAATCTTTTCAACTGAACTTCAGCGAGTGACTGTAGAGTTGATTCTATTTGAACCTTCACAATTTTCCTCTATCCAATATATTCACTAATGAGAGCTTTGGTAGAGTATCATGAGCTAGTGCAACTTCAGCCATTAAAACAGGAGGAAAAAAATCTTCACTTTGATATTAACTAACACTGGGGAAGTTGTATTGTACAGTTATCATACTATAATTTAGATCTTTAAATATTGTTGACATACGAATAGTAAAGAATCGGTTCAGTTTTACCTATGATGACCGAGATCATAAATTATGGTCAACAAACAATAGGAGCTGTAAAGTTACATTGGTCAAGGTTGAGAGCAAAGTTTTACATTATTTTAGTAGAGATTAAGATATCAAATAGTTAAAAATATCAACCAATCACATAATAAGTAGACCCGATCACGGTTCCGGTTCGAAACGGCGAACCGAAGCAGAACAAATACCGGAATTGAACCGTGTCGTCGGTTCTCCGGTTTCAAACAAAACCGGAACCAGGCCTAACCAATCCGGTTCCAGTTTCATTTTTTAAGAACCGAAACCGTCGATTCCGGTTCTTGAACCAGTTTTTATTTTTGACCCTTTGGGCCGACCGGCCTGGGTCCTGGCCGACAATAAGCTTGGTCGCCAGTAACTTGCCTGGCCCGTCCACTGGGGCCTAACCAGCAACTTAAAAAAATGAACCGGCCCGGAACCGACCAGCCCCATTCCGGTTTCAGTTCTTCACATGGAGGAATCGAAACCGCCCGTTCCGAAACCGGGGCGGGTCTGATAACAAGTTAGTTTCCTAAAATGTCAAATTATCACAAATAGTTTTCTAAATAGGATAACACTGTATACTACACGTCACAGAAGATAACCCAGCCTCGAGTCGAGTTGTTAATCCATGTGGTTTGCTTGTATTATTATACAAATCCCTAAATTGTAGACCAAATTATACTCGTGGAATCAATTCTATATTATGCTCTGAGAATCATGCCGTTGCAAATGCAATTATATTATTATTAAAAAGCCCATATATTAATATTGCTTCTCTTTACTTGGAATTGAAATAATAATAGATTGCAAATTGGTCCGTAGAAATTGGGTACGTACTCTGTACGATCACCACCAACCAATACCCAGACAAAAAAGAAACAAAGAAAGTCAGATCTGCAGCACAATTCGAATTTAAATGTCAGCGTATCTGCACAGCTTTAGTTAATTATTTTTAAAATAAATAATATGCTGTAACTAGAGACTTGGACCTGGATGTCCCACGATCAACTTCCACTTCTTTACCAGTGTGCCCGGCTTCATTGGCTACACAACTTTTATTAATATACTATTTTAGTGCTTTGTTATATGGCACAGAATGTTAGGATATAAAGAGTATCATGCTCAGAAGATGAGTGTAGTAGAGATGCTTATACTTCGTTGAATGTGTGACAACACGAGGAGAGATAAGGTGAGAAATGAGGACATTCATATTAAGATAGGCGTAACCTCTAAAGAAGAGAAGATGAGAGAAAATCGCATACGATGGTTCAGTCATGTGCGACGTAGACCTACAGATGCGCCAGTCCGACGAGTAGAGCGTAGCAAATTAGGATAAGTTAAAAGAGCGCAGGAGAGACTGAAGAAAACATGAATAGAGGTAATATGACAAGATATAGAGGCTAAAGGTCTTAGTGAAGACATATTGCTCGATAAGAATGAGCGAAGAGTAACCCTTGAGAGTCTCTCGTGAATGATACTCATTTCTCTAGCTAAGAAAGATCTGAATGTATAATATTTTGTGTAGAAAAAGCGTGTAAAATGTAGACGTGTGAAAAAAAAAATGTTCCTCTTAAAAAAGCGACGGTTGTAGATTATTTTGAACCTTAGGCCTCCCACAACCACTCAATCTAATCCCTTTATCAATCATGCCCATTCGAATATTCATTGGTTTCTGTGATTTGAAATCACTGCATTTAATTCTCAGGGCTCGATTCTAAATTAGGAAAGTCAACCACCAGTTGAGGGTTAGTATTAGTGGACCATAATTGAAGCATTAGTCCACCAAATCCGATTCCTAATCTCCCATTAGCTCAAATCACAAATCATCCACCTCCCATCCTTCCTTTCACTCTTTTTTTCCTCTAATTACTAATTTTTTTGCAGACATAAGAAGACATCAAAAGGAAATATTCTTTATAAATCTTGCTCATTCCAAGAAAAGTGAAAAAAAAAATATTATTTTAGAAATATTCTTAATAAAAAAATTTAAGTTATTCAAATATTTAGTAAAATAACAAAGCTCACTAGGAAATCAAAGAAAGTGTTTGGGCATTAAAAGATCAGGGCATATTTAGAAGTTTGGATATATTTGAAATTATTTTAAGTTTATTAAGGATTTCTCATTTAAAAAGTATATCAAGATAAGCAAAAAAATATTGGGGATTTCGGTTGAATCTCCTATATTAAACTTAATTAGCAAAAACAAATATAATTTCTTTGACTGGGTCTCACTTTTTTAAAGGGCGCTAGATTGCAGACACGTGTCGAGTGGAGCTTTAATCGCGAAATGCAAAAAAGACTAAAATACCCCCGTTTTAAATTTTTAACCACGATCACGACCGCAATTGATTGCGCTCCGTAATTGCGACTTCAACTTCGAAGTGCTCTGCAAATGCAACTTTGTAATAACTGCATGGTCGCAGTCCTCATGGCCGTAGTCCTTATTATGAGGACTGCTACTCATAATAAGGACTGCTATCATGTTGATAGTCATTACTATGAGTACTGCAACTATCTCTTCTCTCACTTTGTTACACCCCTCTAAAACCTTAACTCTCCCAAAATCAAAATCAAATCATGAGTCGTAGTCTTGAGTCGCATTCCTCACACAAAAAGATTCCCCACATTTTACCATCGTCAGCATCGAGTAGAAAACAAATCAAAAAAATCAAGGTCGTAATCCTTTATATGAGGACTTTGTGAGAACTTAGATTGCAGTAGTAATGATCTATAAAATTCAGATTTAAATACCACATCGATCACAAACACAAATAAAACTCATCGCGAGCACAAACAAACGAGATCTGCAAAAGGTCGATCTCAAAAAAATGGGTCTGGAAGCTCCGCCCACAAGCCCCCCAACCGTAAATTACTCTACGTCGGGGTTAAGATTGAGGGGAGAGCAACGTCAGGAGCAATCCGAAAGGGGAAAAGAGAAAATAAAAATATATAAAGAAGTGGTGGTTGGGAGAAATTAATTATTTTGACGTCGATTGAGGCTGAGGTGAAAATAAATTTGTAATTGAGGCTTTTTCTAAATTACTTGAAAAGAGTATAAGTTATCTAGAGGGGGTGAATAGGTGACTAGATAATCAAATATAAAACTAATGCGGAATTAAAACTAATATGTAAATTAAAATTACACACAATGTATAACAAAAAAGTGAAGCCGAATTTTCGGTGAAGGGGTCTGGACTATCTCCTCAAGATTCCTCTAAATTAAGAGTTGAGGTGTCACTATGGCTCTCTTGGTTGAATACTAGTGTGAGCAAACAATCATAAGCATATAAATCTATTAAGCATAGGCAATATCAAGCATGTAATAGATGAGTACAATTGTAATAAGCATGTAAGATATAAATACAAGTGAGAGAGAGAGAGAGAGAGATAAGCAATCGGAAGTACGAGAGATTTGTTTCGAGGTTTGAGCCACTTGCTATACGTCCCCGCCTTCACCACTATGAAGTATTTTTACTGTAACGATCTCGCAAGATCACTCGGTGCCGCAACACCTAAACGAGTTCTCTCAAGAACTCTTGGACCTGCAAGTCCCTCACTTGTTCCCGCAAGAGCAACACACGCAAGCTCACTAGTTTGCCGAGACCGCACCTCTACAATGAGCTCCCTCAAGAACTCTACACACCGCGAACCCGCAAGCTCGCCGAGGCCACAACCTCAACAACTCCTCCAAAGTACAAATTGGACCACTTGTGATCACTTCTCTTGATCACAAAAATAAACTCTCACAAACAAGAATACTAGAAGATGAATATAACAATAGAAAGCTCAAACTTGTGTGAGAAAACTAGGTAGATTGGATGGTGGAAAACTCAAGAAAAATCTTTTGAAAACTCAAGAAAAACACTCTTGAAAAACTCTCCTTTTGATATGAAAGTTTAGCCCAAAACTTGTGAAGAAAAACTCTAAGAGAGATAAGAAAAACTGGCTCTAAAACTTCTCCAAAATCTTACTACAAACTGGCCAAAAGACCCCTATTTATAAGGGTTAAAAAAACTAGCTGTTAGGGCTCAATACCCAGGCGAGATTGTCGGTCAACCGGGCAGTCGACCGGCCAACGATCAAAAATCTGACTATTGAGGGTTACCAGTCGACTGGCCGATCGACAGTACCCAGGCCATTGCCCTATCAGTCGACCGCTCGGTCGACCGTGGCAAAAATCAGAGAACAGAGCTCTTTAGCGGCCACATCCAGGAAGCAAGCTCTCTGGATCGGTCGATCGCTAAAGCCTGTTCACATCTGTGCACGTCGGTCGACCAATCTCGGCTTCGGTCGACCGATCAGTCGACCGCCCGCAACCCAGATCAGGGTTTTATAGGTTATTAAATGTGACTTGTAAAAATCCTTAAAAATTCTATTTAAATCCCATAAATTTCACAAAAATAGGTTCATGTAAATACTTTAAAGTACAAATATGCGTGATCAAAAATCAACACAAATTACAAATGATTAGAACTATTTTTTAGGCATAGAATTTAAAGCTTAAACTGAAAACCGTATTTTTCAAAAATAAACTTTGAAATGAAAAATCAAAATTTTCCAATACTTGTTCAAAGACAGAAATAAGATATTTAAACACATTATAAGCATAGTGTGTATGGATAGAATCTAATACATAAAGAAGATGAAATATATTTGTTTTTGACAATAAGGTCTAAAATAAGTTTTGATAAATACAAAACTTAAAACCATGAATTAGAAATATCAAAATAAGAGTTTAGATAATTTGAGGCAATAATGTATATGGATGAAATCCAATACACATATAAACCATGTAAACTTATTTTGATGCAATCTATTCATGAAATCAAAAAGATGTATTCTTTGAAGCTCAAAACCAAAACCATATTGTCTAAAAACAAACTTAATCATGAAAAATATGAAATATTTTATGTGTGTATATATGAGCTTGAGAAATCCACAACTATTTTATCTTTTATATTTTATCAAAAATAAAAATCTTAGACTTACAAACATAGGACTCAAGTCTTCTCTTGAAAATCTTCTCTTAAAAATATTCTCTTCCTCTTGACTTGATCCAGACTTGATCCATGAGTTAGACTCCTCTTTGAGTACTTGATGCGATTTTTAAGCGCGAGCTCTTGAATCAACACGTGTTAGTTTCAAAACTTAACTTCAAATCTTTTGTTGAAGCTAAACACCGACTAAGATCTTGATAAATATCTGAAACTTAATAAACACAGGATCATTCGTACTATAATTATATGAGTTAATCATCATCAAAACTAGAGTGATGGGCCTTTGGGCCAACAATCACTCCCTTTTTGATGATGACAAAACTCATGGAGTTATATGCATGGATTAAAGATAAGTTTCATTGAAGTTCCTCCTTAACTCATGCATGACAAAAACATAAAGATATTCAATGAAGTACATAAACTAAACAAATATATATGCATAAACAAAGATAAACATGCATATATGAACTCTAAATTCTTCTTCCACTTTTTATCAATTCATCAACAAAGGAGTAAAGAATGACAAAAAAGATGTACATGCGATATACATTCATGAAGAGGAGAGACGTTAAGTTAACTCCCCCCTGCATATATGCATTACGTGGAGAATGGATGACTAGACCCTAACCCATATAACCATAATATACAATGCATAAACGGAGATGTTAAGCTGCCCCTACACACGTGTATCACATAAAAAAGAGAGGTCACTATGGCTCTCTTGGTTGAATACTAGTTGAGGTGCCACTATGGCTCTCTTTGTTGAATACTAGTGTGAGTAAACAATTCCAAGCATATAAATCTATTAAGCACAAGCAATATCAAGAATGTAATTGATGAGTACAATTATAATAAGCATACAAGATATAAACACAAGTGAGAGAGAGAGAGATATATATATATAAGCAATCGCAATAACGGGAGATTTGTTTCGAGGTTCGAGCCACTTGCTCTACGTTCCCGCCTTCACCACTATGAATGATTTTCATTATAACGATCCCACAAGATCACTCGGTACTGCAACACCTACAACGAGCTCCCTCAAGAACTCTTGGACCCGCAAGTCCCTCACTTATTCCCGCAAGAACAACACACCGCGAACCCGCAAGCTCGCTGAGGCTACACCTCTACAATGAGCTCCCTCAAGAACTCTACCACTGCGAACCCGCAAGCTCGCCGAAGCCGCAACCTCTACAACTCCTCCAAAGTATAAATTGAAACACTTGTGATCATTTCTCTTGATCATAAAAACAAATTGTCACAAATAAGGATCCTAGAAGATGAATATAGCAATGGAAAGCTCAAACTTGTGTGAGAAAACTAGGTAAATTAAGTGATGAAAAACTCAAGAAAACTCTTTTGAAAACTCAAGAAAAATACTCTCGAAAAACTCTCCTTTTGATATGGAAGCTTAGCCCGAAAACTTGTGGGAAAAAACTCTAAGAGAGATAGGAAAAATTAGCTCTAAAACTTTTCTAAAATCTTACTCAAAACTTGACAAAAGATCCCTATTTATAAGGGTTATAAAAACTAGCCATTGGAGCTCAATACCCAGGCCAGATGGCATGTCGGTCGACCGACCAACGGTCAAAAATCTGACCATTGAGAGTTACCGGTCGACAGGCCGGTCGATCGCACCCGGTCCACTGTCCTATCGGTCGACCGCTCGGTTGACCGTGGTAAAAACTAGAGAGCAGAGCTCTTTGGTCGGTCGACTGCTCGGTCGACCGGGGCCACATCCAGAGAGCAAGCTCTCTGAATCAGTCGACCGCTAAAGCCTGTGCACGTTAGTCGACCGGTCGGTTGACTGATCTTAGATTCGCTCGATCGGTCGGTCGACTGCCAGCAGCCCAGATCAGGGTTTTATAGGTTATGAAATGTGACTTGTAAAAACCCTTAAAAATTCTATTTAAATCCCATAAATTCCACAAAAATAGGTTCAGGTAAATACTTTGAAGTATAAATATGTTTGATCAAAAATCAACACATATTACAAACAATTTGAACTATTTTTGAGGCATAAAATTTAAAGTTTAACCGAAAATCATATTTTTCAAAAATAAACTTTGAAATGAAAAATTGGATTTTTCCAACACTTGTTCAAATACAAAAACAAGATATTTAAACACATTAGAAGTATATTGTGTATGGATAGAATCCAATACACAAAGAAGATGAAACATACTAGTTTTTGACAATAAGCTCTATAATAAGTTTTGATAAATACAAAACTTAAAACCATGAACTAGAAACATCAAAATAAGTTTTTAGACAATTTGAAGCAATAATGTATATGGATGAAATCTAATACACATATAAATCATGTAAACTTGTTTTGATGCAATCTATTCATGAAACCAAAAGGATGTATTCTTTGAAACTCAAAATCAAAACCGTATTTTTCAAAAATAAAACTTAATCGTGAAAAATATGAAATATTTTGTGTGTGTGTGTATCTGAGCTTGAGCAGTCCACAACTATTCTATCCTTTACATTTTATCTAAAACAAAAATCTTAGACTTACAAACATAGGACTCAAATCTTCTCGAGTTGAGTTCTGGACTCGGAGATGAAAAAAAGAAAAGAAAAGAAAAGAAAAGAAAAGGAAAAGGAAAAAGGAAAAGGAAGAAAAATGGAAAAGAAAAAAAAGAAAGAAAAAAGAAAAGGAAAGGAGAAAAAAGGAAACGAAAAAGAAAAGGAAGGGGAAAATTATCGGGCTGAGTTCTGGACTCGGAGAAAAATACGAGAAATATCGAACAATACAAGTGAAAAATCAGGACACATATCTGAGTACGTATTCCGAAAAGGGGGTGTTACAAAACATGTGTCATACACGCGACTTGATGTCCACATCAAATTTTATACAAGCTTTCTCGTATATAAGAGTTCTAAAACTATACAAAGTCAAAATAAAAGTCCTAAATAAGATAAGAGATATAAAAACATAAAATTCGCTGCTAGTCCGCATAATTATGAAATTTTCACAATTAGTCTAGAATTTACGGATCACCCAAGCAAAATTTATAGAACTGCTCCTAAAACTTTGAATCTTCTCGACTTTGGCATACGAAACATGTTTTTCATTTGCATGGTGTTAGAAAATTCTTAACATGCTCTTCCTATTGATATTATGAAATTAATAATTTAAAATATTGCAATGCTTGGATTTGACTATCCCTTTGCCATCGGGGAGGAAATATTTTGAGCACTAATCATCAGGGAAAAAAAAAAAAGAAAAACGCTTCATATTATGGATTTAAAAAAAAAAACCATCTTTCTTGAATTTTTCATAAAACATCTTCTAGCCAATAGTTGATCTCAATTTAACAAAGTCAAACGAGTAAAATCTTTTCAACTGAACTTCAGCAAGTGACTGCAGAGTTGATTCTATTTGAACCTTCACAATTTTCCTCTATCCAATATATTCACTAATGAGAGCTTTGGCATAGTTATCATGAGCTAGTGCAACTTCAGCCATTAAAACAGGAGGAAAAAAATCTTCACTTTGATATTAACTAACACTGGGGAAGTTGTATTGTACAGTTATCATACTATAATTTAGATCTTTAAATATTGTTGACATACGAATAGTAAAGAATCGGTTCAGTTTTACCTATGATGACCGAGATCATAAATTATGGTCAACAAACAATAGGAGCTGCAAAGTTACATTGGTCAAGGTTGAGAGCAAAGTTTTACATTATTTTAGTAGAGATTAAGATATCAAATAGTTAAAAATATCAACCAATCACATAATAAGTAGACCCGATCACGGTTCCGGTTCGAAACGGCGAACCGAAGCAGAACAAATACCGGAATTGAACCGTGTCGTCGGTTCTCCGGTCTCAAACAAAACCGGAACCAGGCCTAGCCAATCCGGTTCCAGTTTCATTTTTAAGAACCGACACCGTCGATTCCGGTTCTTGAACCAGTTTTTATTTTTGACCTTTTGGGCCGACCGGCCTGGGGCCTGGCCGGCAATAAGCTTGGCCGCAAGTAACTGGCCTGGCCCGTCCACTGGGGCCTGACCAGCAGCTTAAAAAAATGAACCGGCCCGGAACCGGCCAGCCCCATTCCGGTTTCAGTGCTTCACATGGAGGAATCGAAACCGCCCGTTCTGAAACCGGGGCGGGTCTGATAAAAAGTTAGTTTCCTAAAACGTCAAATTATCACAAATAGTTTTCTAAATAGGATAACACTGTATACTACACGTCACAGAAGATAACACAGCCTCGAGTCGAGTTGTTAATCCATGTGGTTTGCTTGTATTATTATACAAATCCCTAAATTGTAGACCAAATTATACTCGTGGAATCAATTCTATATTAAGCTCTGAGAATCATGCCGTTGCAAATGCAATTATATTATTATTAAAAAGCCCATATATTAATATTGCTTCTCTTTACTTGGAATTGAAATAATAATAGATTGCAAATTGGTCCGTAGAAATTGGGTACGTACTCTGTACGATCACCACCAACCAATACCCAGACAAAAAAGAAACAAAGAAAGTCAGATCTGCAGCACAATTCGAATTTAAATGTCAGCGTATCTGCACAGCTTTAGTTAATTATTTTTTAAAATAAATAATATGCTGTAACTAGAGACTTGGACCTGGGATGTCCCACGATCAACTTCCACTTCTTTACCAGTGTGCCCGGCTTCATTGGCTACACAACTTTTATTAATATACTATTTTAGTGCTTTGTTATATGGCACAGAATGTTAGGATATAAAGAGTATCATGCTCAGAAGATGAGTGTAGTAGAGATGCTTATACTTCGTTGAATGTGTGACAACACGAGGAGAGATAAGATGAGAAATGAGGACATTCATATTAAGATAGGCGTGACCTCTAAAGAAGAGAAGATGAGAGAAAATCGCATACGATGGTTCAGTCACGTGCGACGTAGACCTACAGATGCGCCAGTCCGACGAGTAGAGCGTAGCAAATTAGGATAAGTTAAAAGAGCGCAGGAGAGACTGAAGAAAACATGAATAGAGGTAATATGACAAGATATAGAGGCTAAAGGTCTTAGTGAAGACATATTGCTCGATAAGAATGAGCGAAGAGTAACCCTTGAGAGTCTCTCCTGAATGTTACTCATTTCTCTAGCTAAGAAAGATCTGAATGTATCGTATTTTGTGTAGAAAAGCGTGTAAAATGTAGACGTGTGAAAAAAAAAATATTCCTCTTAAAAAAGCGACGTTTGTAGATTATTTTGAACCTAAGACCTCCCACAACCCCTCAATCTAAACCCTTTATCAATCATTCCCATTCGAATATTCATTGGTTTCTGTGATTTGAAATCATTGCATTTAATTCTCAGGGCTCGATTCTATATTAAGAAAGTTAATCACCAGTTGATGGTTGGTATTAGTGTACCATAATTGAAGCATTAGTCCACCAAATCCAATTCCTAATCTCCCAATAGCTTAAATCCTAAATCATCCACCTCGCATCCTTTCCTTTCACTCCTTTTTTCTCAAATTATTATTTTTTTGCAGACATAAGAAGAGAAATCAAAAGGAAAATTTGGAAAATCATAGAAAGTGGTGTTTTGTTTTTGCTTATACTCTTTATAAATCTTGCTTATTCCAAGAAAAGTGAAAAAAAAAAATCTTATTTTAGAAATATTCTTAATAAAAAAATTTAAGTTATTCAAATATTTAGTAAAATAACAAAGCTCACTAGGAAATCAAAGAAAGTGTTTGGGCATTAAAAGATCAGGGCATATGTAGAAGTTTGGATATATTTGAAATTATTTCAAGTTTATTAAGGATTTCTTATTTTAGAAAGTATATCAAGATAAGCAAAAAAATATTGGGGATTTCGGCTAAATCTCCTATATTAAACTTATTTAGCAAAAACAAATATAATTTTTTTCGATTGGGTCTCATTTTTTTAAAGGGCGCTAGATTGCAGACACGTATCGTGTGGAGTTTTAATCGCAAAATGCAAAAAAGATTAAAATATCCTCATTTTAAATTTTAACCACGATCATGACCGCAATTGATTGCTCTCCGCAACTGCGACTTCAACTTCGAAGTGCTCTGCAAATGCAACTTTGTAATAACTGCATGGTTGCAGTCCTCATGGTTGCAGTGCTTATTATGAGGACTGCTACTCATAATAAGGACTGCTATCATGTTCATAGTCATTACTATGAGTACTGCAACTATCTCTTCTCTCACTTTGTTACACCCCTCTAAAACCTTAACTCTTTCAAAATCAAAATCAAGTCATGAGTCGCAGTCTTGAGTCTCATTCCTCACACAAAAAGATTCCCAACATTTTACCATCGTCAGCATCAAGTAGAAAACAAACCAAAAAAATCAAGGTCGCAATCCTTTATATGAGGACTTTGTGAGAACTTAGATTGCAGTAGTAATGATCTATAAAATCCAGATCTAAATATCACATCGATCACAAACACAAACAAAACTCAACGCAAGCACAAACAAATGAGATTTGCAAAAGGTCGATCTCAAAAAAAATTGGTCCGAAGGCTCCACCCACAAGCCCCCCAATCCGTGAATTACTCTACGTTGGGGTTAAGGTTGAGGGGAGAGCAACGTCAGGAGCAATACGAAAGGGGAAAAGATGAAATGAAAATATATAAAGCAGTGATGGTTGGGAGAAATCAGTTTATTTTGACATCAATTGAGGCTGAGGTGAAAATAAATTTGTAATTGAGGTTTTTTCTAAATTACTTGAAAAGGGTATAGGTCATCTAGAGGGGGGTGAATAGGTGACTAGCTAATCAAACGCAAAACTAATGCGGAATTAAAACTAATATGCAAATTAAAATTACACACAATGTATAACTAAAGAGTGAAGCCGAGTTTTCGGTGAAGGGCTCTGAACTATCTCCTCAAGATCCCTCTCGATTAAGAGTTGAGATGTCACTATGGCTCTCTTGGTTGAATACTAGTGTGAGCAAACAATCATAAGCATATAAATCTATTAAGCACAAGCAATATCAAGCATGTAATAGATGAGTACAATTATAATAAGCATGTAAGATATAAACACAAGTGAGAGAGAGAGAGAAGCAATCGCAAGCACGAGAGATTTGTTTTGAGGTTCGAGCCACTTGCTATACGTCCCCGCCTTCACCACTATGAAGTATTTTCACTATAACGATCCCGCAAGATCACTCGGTGCCGCAACACCTAAACGAGCTCCCTCAAGAACTCTCAGACCTGTAAGTCCCTCACTTGTTCCCGCAAGAACAACACACGCAAGCTCACTAGCTTACCGAGACCGCACCTCTACAAAGAGCTCCCTCAAGAACTCTACACACCGCGAACCCGCATGCTCGCCGAGGCCGCAACCTCTACAACTCCTCCAAAGTACAAATTGGATCACTTGTGATCACTTCTCTTGATCACAAAAACAAACTCTCACAAATAAGAATCCTAAAAGATGAATATAGCAATAGAAAGCTCAAACTTGTGTGAGAAAACTACGTAGATTGGGTGGAGAAAAACTCAAGAAAAGTCTTTTCAAAACTCAAGAAAAACACTCTTGAAAAACTCTCCTTTTGATATGAAAGTTTAGCCCAAAACTTGTAAAGAAAAACTCTAAGAGAGATAAGAAAAAAACTGGCTCTAAAACTTCTCCAAAATCTTACTACAAACTGGCCAAAAGACCCCTATTTATAAGGGTTAAAAAAACTAGCTGTTAGGGCTCAATACCCAGGCCAGATGGTCTGTCGGTCGACCGGGCAGTCGACTGGCCAACGATCAAAAATCTGACCGTTGAGGGTTACCAGTCGACCGGCCAATCTACCGCACCCAGGCCATTGCCCTATCAGTTGACCGCTCGGTCGACCGCGGTAAAAATCAGAGAACAGAGCTCTTTGGTGGCCACATCCAAAAAGCAAGCTCTCTGGATCGGTCGATCGCTAAAACCTGTTCACATCTGTGCACGTCGGTCGACCAATCTCAGATTCGGTTGACCGATCAGTCGACCGCCAGCAGCCCAGATCAGGGTTTTATAGGTTATTAAATGTGACTTGTAAAAACCCTTAAAAATTCTATTGAAATCCCATAAATTTCACAAAAATAGGTTCATGTAAATACTTTGAAGTACAAATATGTGTGATCAAAAATCAACACAAATTACAAATGATTAGAACTATTTTTAGGCATAGAATTTAAAGCTTAAACTGAAAACCGTATTTTTCAAAAATAAACTTAGAAATGAAAAATCAAATTTTTCCAACACTTGTTCAAATACAAAAATAAGATATTTAAACACATTAGAAGCATAATGTGTATGGATAGAATCTAATACACTAAGAAGATGAAATATACTTGTTTTTGACAATAAGGTCTAAAATAAGTTTTAATAAATACAAAACTTAAAACCATGAATTAGAAATATCAAAATAAGTGTTTAGATAATTTGAGGCAATAATGTATATGGATGAAATCCAATACACATATAAATCATGTAAACTTATTTTGATGCAATCTATTCATTAAATCAAAAAGATGTATTCTTGAAGCTCAAAACCAAAACCATATTGTCTAAAAACAAAACTTAATCTTGAAAATATAAAATATTTTGTGTGTGCGTATATGAGCTTGAGAAATCCACAACTATTCTATCTTTTACATTTTATCAAAAATAAAAATCTTAGACTTACAAACATAGGACTCAAGTCTTCTCTTGAAAATCTTCTCTTGAAAATATTCTCTTCCTCTTGACTTGATCCAAACTTGATCCATGAGCTAGACTCCTCTTTGAATACTTGATGCGATTTTTAAGCGCGAGCTCTTAAATAAACACGTGTTAGATTCAAAACTTCACTTCAAATCTTTTGTCGAAGCTACACACCGACTAAGATCTTGATAAATATCTGAAACTTAATAAACACAGGATCATTCGTACTATAACTATATGAGTTAATCATCATCAAAACTAGAGGATGAGCCTTTGGGCCAACAATCTCCCCCTTTTTGATGATGACAACTCATGGAGTTATATGCATGGCTTAAAGATAAGTTTCATTGAAGTTCCTCCTTAACTCATGCATGGCAAAAACATAAAGATATTCAATGAAGTACATAAACTAAACAAATATATATGCATAAACAAAGATAAACATGCATATATGAACTCTAAATTCTTCTTCCACTTTTTGTCAATTCATCAACAAAGGAGTAAAGAATGATAAAAAAGATGTACATGCGATATGCATTCATGAGGAGGAGAGACGCTAAGTTAACTCCCCCTGCATACATGCATTACGTGGAGAAAGGATGACTAGACCCTAACCCATATAAGCATAATATACAATGCATAGATGGAGATGTTAAGCTCCCCCTACACACGTGTCTCGCATAAAAAAGAGAGGTCAAGCTCCGCAATATGTAAAATACACTCAATATGAATCTATATATGGAGGAGATGTTAAGCTCCCCTTACATATAGGCAATACATATCAAACATATTTTGAAAGAAATTTTTAATAACACTTAAAACAAATTTTGAAACTATTTAAAACAAATTTTAAAATTACCTGTAGTGAACAGAATAAATTTTAATATCAATTGAAATCAAATTATAATTGACAAAACAAATGTTGATATCACTTTTAAATAAACATAATTATTATCTTATCAACATGAAATTTTTTTTAAGTTAAAAAAACTTTTTCCTTTTTTCTTTTGAAATAACAACAAAACACATGCATAAGCTTGTAAAAATACCAGTTAACATTAAGAACAAAATTAAGCTTAGCATAAATAATTTGTATTAAAAAAAATATATGGTCATATATGTTTTATAGCAAAAAAAAAATATCTATATGTATGTATGATCAATTTTAAATACCAATTTCAAATATGATACATACATATATAGAAAACATGAGTATACAAAAATGAAATATCATTAAAATTATGTATAACTCGTAACATTCACCCTTATCATGCACAAGTTAAAAAGATGTTCAATAAAACACACAAGACATGATTGCCCAACCAACCGCCCTTATAGGGTAGAAGTTTTCAAAAATAAAGTTTTAAAATAATTATAAATTGAAAACACTACCAAGTGAAAAATAGATAACTAGTTTAAAATAGTTTTTGAAAAACTAGTTAAAAATCCTTCAAAACATGAAACCAAATCATATATCCCATGAAGCATGTTAAATACACAAGAAGTGACACTCAAAATCCATAAAGAATATATATAAGCTCATAAAAATTAAATCATGAGTAACATAAAGGTGAGCGTACAAGAATCATGTAATCAACATATGCATAGAGATAAGTCAATGAAGCTCAATTAAAAAAAATTTTGAAATCCCCATTTTTTTACAAAAAAATGACATATCATATAGCTTATGCATGAATCATCAAAACTAAGACATACAATGTACAATCAAACAAATATTTAAGTAAATAAAAAATAGAGCATGAAAGCATGTATTTCAAAATTGTACATGTATAACATAAATTTTAATAGGATATACATATGAACATGATATAGACATATAAAATAATATATGCTTTAACTAAAGTATACAAAACATGAATAAAGAATAGACATGTAAATCTGAATTTAATTTTTAAAAATACAGGCATAGCTAACAACCAATGAACTCAACAGTAAGCACAAAACAACATATGATTGAGTTTAGGTCACTGCACTAGCATATAAGCATTTAAAAATATTTTTAACGAGGAGAAAGAAATAGTTATCAAAATCGATGTAGCCAATTCATTTCTCTAAAATACGAGGTGGTCCTCCCACCATGCTTCCTTGATAATGATGTATCAAATAGGTGTGTTCATCAAGCTTCAAATGCATCCACCATCAAGGCATCAATCCTCTCACATTTTGTGAGAGCCCACACCTACATCAAAAACAAGAGGTAGGAATTTTGGTACCCATATCTTTTTGGGCCCATGAGGGTTAGAAGCAATAGGATCCCAAACATTCTTATTTGTAAAATTTAAATGATTTAATCTATCAAAGCAAAATCTTGTAAGATGGCCTTTGCGGCCCCAAATGTGTACACCCTAGCATACATATGAGTGGAATGTGTATGAGCATGATGTGCATGAGGTGTATAGTAGGAGTATGTGCATGAATATGTGGAATATGTTTTTGCAAAACATGGATTCCAATTTAGAGTGATCAATAGCACATTGACTCAAAGTGGAGCCCAAACAATTAATATTCTTCTTCAACATACAAAAATCATCATTAATATTGGAAGAAGAATCATGAGAAACATGAGAAATTTTTTTCTTTTTAGGAATATTTTCTTTTTCATTCAAAACAATTTTCTTTTTCAAAGATTTAATTTCATTTAAAGCAATGTCCTTTTCTTTTTCAACCAAAATAATTTTATTTTCTAAAGATTCATTTTCTTTTGAAATGATTTCAAATTTATTTTGACAAGAATCTTTTTCTTTTAAAATGAAGTTATTTTCTTTTTTCAATCTTTTATTTTTCACTTTTAACAAATCATATTTTCAAGAAGTTTTTGACAAAATAAAGCAAGGTCATCATATGGCACTTCATTATCAACCTCGGAATCGGAATTTACCTCAAGGGAGTCATCCCCTTAGACCATGTAGCACATGTTGAAAGTAACATTTCCATCATCCGAGTCACTCTCCTTGTAATATTGCTTTGTTCGTTAAGGGAGATGAGAGCGTTCCAAACTACAAAAGCTGACTCAATATTAGAAACCTAGATAAATAATCACCATTTAGGGTTGATTTTAAAGCATGAATGGCTTTTGCATTAGCCTCAAGATTTTTGTCATTTAAAAAGTAAAAATCTTTAATGGTGGAAAAAATAAAAATGAATACTTAGGACTTTAAAATACATAGACATCTTAACTTTTCAAGTTTGAAAGTTAAGAATATCAAACATAGAAGGTGCAAGAATATTCATATGTGTGTATGTAAATATTATGATTAGCAAAAATGAGAATCTTTAACTCTATATTGTTAGACCCAAATCAAGAGCACCAAGCTCTGATACCAATTGTAGGTCACCTAGAGGGGGTGAATAGGTGACTAGCTAATCAAATACAAAACTAATGCAGAATTAAAACTAATATGCAAACTAAAACTACACACAACGTATAATCAAAGAGTGAAGCTGAATTCTCGGTGAAGGGCTCTGAACTATCTCCTCAAGATTCCTCTAGATTAAGAGTTAAGGTGCCATTATGGCTCTCTTGATTGAATACTAGTGTGAGTAAACAATTCCAAGCGTATAAATCTATTAAGCACAAGCAATATCAAAAATGTAATAGATGAGCACAATTATAATAAGCATGCAAGATATAAACACAAGTGAGAGAGAGATATAAGCAATCGCAATAACGGGAGATTTGTTTCGAGGTTCGAGCCACTTGCTCTACGTTCCCACCTTTACCACTATGAAGAAATTTCATTATAACGATCCCACAAGATCACTTGGTACTGCAACACCTACAACGAGCTCCCTCAAGAACTCTTGGACCCGCAAGTCCCTCACTTGTTCCCGCAAGAACAACACACCGCGAACCCACAAGCTCGCTGAGGCTACACCTCTACAATGAGCTCCCTCAAGAACTCTACCAATGTGAACCGCAAGCTCGTCGAAGCCGCAACCTCTACAACTCTTCCAAAGTACAAATTGAAACACTTGCGATCACTTCTCTTGATCATAAAAACAAACTGTCACAAATAAGGATCCTAGAGGATTAATATAGCAATGGAAAGCCCAAACTTGTGTGAGAAAACTAGGTAAATTGAGTGATGAAAAAACTCAGAAAATTCTTTTGAAAACTCAAGAAAAACACTCTCGAAAAACTCTCCTTTCGATATGGAAGTTTAGCCCAAAAACTTGTGAGAAAAAACTCTAAGAGAGATAGGAAAAATTAGCTCTAAAAACTTCTCCAAAATCTTACTCAAAACTGGCCAAAAGATCCCTATTTATAAGGGTTATAAAAACTAGCCATTGGAGCTCAATACCCAGACCAGATGGCATATCGATCGACCGACCAACGGTCAAAAATCTGACCATTGAGAGTTACCGATCGACAGGCTGGTCGACCGCACCTGGTCCACTGCCCTATCAGTCGACCGCTCGGTCGACCGTGGTAAAAACTAGAGAGCAGAGCTCTTTGGTCGGTCGACTGCTCGGTCGACCGGGGCCGCATCCAGAGAGCAAGCTCTCTGGATCAGTCGATCGAACAGTCGACCGCTAAAGCCTGTGCACATCTGTGCAAGTTGGTTGACCGGTCGGTTAACTGATCTTAGCTTCACTCGACCGGTCGGTCGACCGCCAGCAGCCCAGATCAGGGTTTTATAGGTTATGAAATGTGTCTTGTAAAAACCCTTAAAAATTCTATTTTAATCTCATAAATTCCACAAAAATAGGTTCAGGTAAATACTTGAAGTACAAATATCTTTGATAAAAAATCAACACATATTACAAACAATTTGAACTATTTTTGAGGCATAAAATTTAAAGTTTAAACCGAAAATGATATTTTTCAAAAATAAACTTTGAAATGAAAAATCGGATTTTTCTAACACTTGTTCAAATACAAAAACAAGATATTTAAACATATTAGAAGTATAGTGTATATGGACAGAATCCAATACACAAAGAAGATGAAACATACTAGTTTTTGACAATAAGCTCTATAATAAGTTTGATAAATACAAAACTTAAAACTATGAACTAGAAACATCAAAATAAGTTTTAGACAATTTGAAGCAATAATGTATATGGATGAAATCTAATACACATATAAATCATGTAAACTTGTTTTGATGCAAATCTATTCATGAAACTAAAAGGATGTATTCTTTGGAGCTCAAAAACCAAAACCATATTTTCTAAAAATAAAACTTAATCGTGAAAAATATGAAATATTTTTTTGTGCGTGTGTGTATCTGAGCTTGAGCAGTCCACAACTATTCTATCCATTACGTTTTATCTAAAACAAAAATCTTGGACTTACAAACATAGGACTCAAATCTTCTCTTGAAAATCTTCTCTTTCTCTTGATTTGATCCAAACTTGATCCTTGAGGTAGACTCCTCTTTGAGTACTTGATGCGATCTTAAAGCGCGAGCTCCTGATTCAACACGTGCTAGCTTCAAAACTTGACTTCAAATCTTTTGTAGAAGCTAAATACCGATTAAGATCTTGATAAATATCTGAAACTTAATAAACACAAGATCATTAGTACTATAACTACATGAGCTAATCATCATCAAAACTAGAGTGATGGGCCTTTGAGCCAACAAAGAGAGGAGTTCAAGGTTAATTTTTTGAAAAAATATTTAGAGCATATATCAGAATAACTTGGTGTGGCGATCAATTAAATTTGGGTTAGATCTGAGAAGATTCACATGCATATCCACTATAAAATGATAGGAGATCACATGCACATCCCAAATCCACTAAGAAAGTTAGGCTTTACTTGAGAATCCAAACCCAATAAGATACAGATCGAGTTTTAATTATCTAAATCTAATATTTCTCTCCAAATATAATATTTTTCTCTAAAAATCAATAGAAATGAAAGGTTTTCTTCTTTGAATATGTTGTTTAGCTTTTGCTACTTGGAAATATTAGACATATCTAAAAGTAGACAAATTAATAATAAAAAACAGATAAAAATATACATTTAGGTTATCAGAGTACCGAGTTTAGATATTTAAGAATCCATAACTAGATCTATCAAGGGATCAAAAGTAATTTTAAGATCTGTATCGTGCCCAATAAGTTATAGATAAAATTTTAGGATCCGACCTCGAAAATTCGGCTCGGATTCAAATCGAGCTATCGGGTTATTGGGCCCTATTGCCACCCCTAAAAGTAACTCTAAAAAGAGTAAAATACATAAGGAAATAGATAGAAAACACTTTTTTTTTCTTCATATCATTTATGAAGAGAAGAAAGAAAAACCTTGTAGCATCAAATCTTGTGAATTATCACTCGCGGTTGGTTCAGCTGATTGGCCTGAGTCGGTTAGAGCACAAGCTCCCCACGAGTCACCGATTTGAACCCCACAATGCGGATATTTATTTTTCTCCCGACATGGCCCCAATCAGGTCCTAAGGGCATCTCCAATGCGACCTTCTATTTTTAGAGGGTTGCTTGGGAATATACCGAAATATTCCTTAATATAAAGAGGCTGCTTCAATGCAGCCCTCTATTTTAACCAAATTATTTTTTTAAATATTAGTTTAGATGTTAATAAATTAATTAAGAGTAAATTATTATTTAACAAAAATTATATCTTTTGAATTATCTCGCCGAGGCCTTTTAAATGAGACTAATATTGAATATTTTTGGAGTTAATTTTAAATTAGTTTATTTTAATATAATTGTAACTCTCCGATCTCGCGGGTACGGAGAGGTTACTGTGACGTATATACGTAGGTCAAAAATTCTCTCACATATATACGCTAAGCATCAGTACAGGAAAGAATCAGAGTACAGAAGTACGTGATGCTTTATACATTCCAACATATGAGTACAATTACAAAGTTATTACAGGATGTAATACAATATTAAAAGAATATTACATTACCTGATAGGCGCAAATGCAAGAATACAAAGAGATTACAATCATGAACAGTACAAAAGGAGGCTCAGAGTCATAACGAAAAAACTCCAGAACCGAGCAAGGGAGCCTGGAAGGATAGGGCCTCAAAGGTCTTCCGCTGATTCACTACGCTTTCACTGCGCCACTCTGATCAATACCATGAATTCACCAGCTCCAAACTCTAGGATCTGGACATGAGGATCCAGAGGAGTCAAAACTCCCCAACGAGTGGTTTTGTAGTGCCAAGTGACGTGCAAAGATAAGCATACGTGTATCGATAAATTTGAATCATAAACATGCACTGAAAACTGTGTCGTGAGCACAGATATACAGGAACAAGTAGAGAGATAGCAAGTAAAGTGATAAAACCAGTTATATAAGTCCAAATTACCGATCCGTGAGATTAGTACGTTGAAAGAATAATTCAAACAAGAAAACCCTCATATATATGTTAGGAAATATGAAGAATATATGTGAATCTTTGAGTTGAATTACGGCGAGATCTGTTAATAGAATCAATTGGATAATGGCTGGAGTGTGTTCTCCTTCCATTGGGGATGAACGTGGTATATTCACATGTTCAATTCTGACTTCGAATGAATGAGATAATTAAGTCTAAAGTTTGCCTAATTCAAAAGCCAAAAGGGAACTAAAGGTAGCTAAAAGAATTTAGTCCCACATTGGCCATGGGATGAAAGTTTGAAGTGTTTAAATAGAGAAAATTGGGAACAAAGTCTATGCCCTTTGGGTACTTGGAGTTTTCACGCGCGATTAGAGGGAAACCATGCTCGCCCGCGCGCTGCCGCTGGCGGCAGCCGGTCGGCGGGCCGGGCTCGAGCTCGGGCTCGGGTTCCCGGTCGGGTTCTTTTTTAACCGGGTCTCACGGGTATGGGTTACCGCGGATCGTAGCCGCTCCGCCATCCGGATCCGAACCCGAATCAGCGCAACGGCTGTCAACAAACCGCCGCGAACAGTTGGGCGATTGCTGTCTGAAACGGACCGTTGCAACGGTTCAGACCGAACCATTGCAACCGTTCGGTTAGGTTCAGACCATTTTACCCCTCCCAGAGCGCTATAAATAGCGCTCCGTTTCTCTTAAACAAAACACAGAAAACAAACACAGAAATCAATCTTCTGCTTTTTGAAGTGAGATCTCTGCACTGAGGTTCGAAGTGACTTCCAACAGAAAGTGGGAATTCTGCAACTCGGATTCCAAAGCGACTTTCAAGAGATTCTGAAATTCGTTTTGAAAGAAGGCTCAGAAAATTCAACAGATTCTTTAATAGAATTGTTGTCTGAATCTGTGACTTCCAAAGAAGAATATTCTTCTACCTTCCTCCTTTCTCTACAGTGGGTGCTCCTCCAAAGTAAAGACAAATATTCTCCTTGAAATTTGTCTTGATCCTGCTGCTTTGCTAAACTTGTGAAGGTACTGGTTAACTATGGTTCGACCGTACGGTGATTTGGTAGTGCTATCCAAATACCGTGAAGGAGTGTTGTATCTTGGGAGACCGGCGTCCAGTAACCCGTTAACACCGTTGCGGGGGACGTAGTTGTCTTAAGGAGATTCTCTATAAGCGTACCTCACTCCAAGTACTGTATAAGTGAATTAATTTTCTTTATACAGGGGTTATACTGATATTCAGTATATTGAGACTGACTTATACCAGTCTAATTGGTGTTTAACCAAGGAAGGTAATTGAAAGGTGGTTCTTTAATTAAGGAACGTTCTATTGAACGAAAAACCTCCCACCTGATATTCACCGAACTGGCCAATTAGATCGGTGATATTGATTAGTTGTCAAATTGATCATAGAAGCTAACAATATATACCATATATAACTCACGTATCTATATCCTGAGTTGATGTGACCTTATTGGTGTGGTTAATAATGTGTCGCGTCATCGCAGGCTGTGAAGGACACTCAGCTGTCGGCTGATATACATATTTCTGAATGAAAAAACTAAAATACATAGAGTTCTACTACTAAAAAACTGAAAGGTGTTTTCTCCACCAGTAAAACACGTGCTGCATATGTAGCTTAATGTCCACATCAGAGTTTATACACGCTTTCTCATATATAAGAGTTCTAAAACTACACGAAGTCAAAATAAAGGTCCTAAATAAGATAAGAGATAAAAAAAACATAAAATTCGCCGCTTGTCAGCATAATTTTCAAATTTTCATAACTAGTCTAGAATTTACAGATCACCCAAGCAAAATTTACAGAACTGCTCCTGAAACTTTGAATCTTCACAACTTTAGCATACGAAGCCTGTTTTTCATTTGCATGGTGTTAGAAAATTCTTATTATGCTTTTCCTGTTGAAATTGGGAAATTAATAATTTAAACTATTGCAATGCTTGGATTTGACTATCCTTTGCCATCGGGGAGGAAATAGTTTGATCACTAATCATTAGAAAAAGAAAAAAAAAAGAGCTTCATATTATGGATTTAAAAAAAATACCATCTTTCTCGAATTTTTCGTAAAACATCTTCTAGTCAATAGTTGACCTCAATTTAACAAAATCAAACGAGTAAAATCTTTTCAACTGAACTTCAGCGAGTGACTGTAGAGTTGATTCTATTTGAAACTCCACAATTTTCCTCTATCCAATATATTCACTAATGAGATCTTTGGTAGAGTTATCATTAGCTAGTGCAACTTCAGCTATTAAAACAGGAGGAAAAATCTTCTCTTTGATATTAACTAACACAGGGGAAGTTGTATTGTACAGTTATCATACTATAATTTAGATCTTAAATATTGTTGACATACGAATAGTAAAGAATCGGCTCAGTTTTCCTTATGATGACCGGGATCATAAATGATGGTAAAAAACAATAGGAGCTACATGTTAGATCTAAATTTTATTCCATACAAGATCTCATACACGCATAGTCTCTTTATCATGACCAAAGGGAAGGAGGGTTTTTGGCATTCCTGATTCCATCACGAAAGGGATGCCGAAGGTTGCACGATCTCGAGGACGTCAGAGTTGAGGGAGAGAATTCTTCTCTCCTGCCACCAAGTTCTCTTCTTTACCCTTAGATGAGATGAAAGGCCTCCAATAGAGATTGTCATTGTGGTGGAGAAGGACCCTACCCATGATATATATAGCACCAAGGAACCCTAGTTCAACTCATTATAGATTTAGACCCTTAATTTATAACACGAGTTCCACACGTGTAGATGAGTCCCACATTTTAATTTAAATACACTCATGGCTAAGTGCAATTGAAAACGTGTCTAGACCCAAACTATTTAGGCTTGATCGATTCTTTATTGGGTCAAACAATATAGGTTATGTGTGCGATGCAAAATATCCAATTGACTTGCTTAGGCCCAAATTAAATTAGACTTTAAAAGCATAATAAGTCTAACAATCTCCCACTTGAGCCAAGCAAGTCATACTGAATAGATATTATGCATAACTTTATGACGTTAAAATTTTAACCGCCAACAAATCACGTTTCAGAATAATCTGGTCCATTAAGTGCCCTACCACCGAATATGGTGGTCGTTACCATCTGTATAATCGAGGTAGGACCTTCCACATCACAAGTTTTAAAACCCTTAATGACACAAATCAAATGTGGACGTGTGGCATGGAAATGTCCTCTGATCAAATAAGATTTCCAACTGGCTTCCACTTTATGACTCCAACGAGTCTAGCCTTATGACTCCAACGAGTTTAACTGCTAATTCAACAAACTCAAATGCGCAAAAGTAAACTTTAAGAAAAACAATTAACTTTATTTATCAGAATCAATAAATATCCATAAAGTGCACTTAGAAATAATGCCTGTTACATAAAATTATCCACTCCCACAAAATCAGGATATCATAATGACTAGTCATCCCCATATGAACAATATGCTTTAACTTTGCTAAACTATTGTCACTATTACAGTAGAGCTCTATAACTCTTATTGTCACAGTGTAGCTGTAATGGCCCCTCGACTAAATCCACCATCTTCCTACAATCAGAAAAATGTAACTGGAAGTGGACTTCCAATTGTCGATACATCAAGCATAATCTGAATCTGTGTATTGATCAGCTGCAACTGATCAAATTTCATATAGTCTTCTGTAAATATCGCATTACCTTCTTGACAGTCTTCCAGTGATCAATCTCAGGATTGATCAAGTATCTGCCAAGTTTCTCAATGGTATATGCTATGTCTGGATGGGCACAAATTTGAGCATACATCAGACTTTCAACCGCAGATGCATATGGAATGCCTTTTATTTGCTCTTTCTGCAGGTCGTTCTTGAGACATTAGAGTAAACTTAACTTATCTCCCCTAGAGCATATCTTCATGCCATATCTATCTAGCACCTTACCGGTATAGACCTTTTGTGACAAACCTAATATTCTATGTGTCCTGTCACGTTGAATCTGGATGTCATCACAAAAGAAGCGTCTCCAAGATCTTCATCTCAAAATTCTTTGAGAGAAAACTCTTAGTGTCAAGTAAAAGAACCATATTATTACTTGCTAGTAGAATGTCATCCACATATAGCACAAGAAATATAAGTCTACTCTCTTTAAATTTATGCTAAATGCATTGATCATCTACAATCTTCTTAAAATCAAAATCGGATATTACATGAACAAATTTCAAATACCATTGACGGGATGCTTGATTTAGACCATAAATGAATTTCTTTATTTACAAACCAAATATTATGAAACTTTCACTTTAAAACTTTCTAGTTACACCATATAGATTTCTTCCTCAATGCTACCATTAAGAAAGACAATCTTAATATCCATTTGGTATAACTCCAGGTCAAAGTGAGGCACCAGTACCATAATAATACTAAAAGAATACTTCGTGAAAACTGAGGAGAAAGTCTCCTTATAGTTAATGCCCTCTCTTTGAGTGAATCCCTATGTGACAAGATGTGCCTTATACCTTTCGACATTACCTTTCGAATCCCGCTTGGTTTTGAATACTCATTGACAGCCAATCGGTTCAATACTTTAGGCAACTCTATTAAATCTCAAACATAATTGTGCTTCATGAATTTTAACTCATCTTTCATAGCATTTAACCACCTAGTGGAGTGAATGTTGAGTTTGGCCTCATTCAAGAATGTGGGGTCATCCTCTAACCTTATGTCAAATTCATGCTCTTAGAGAAAAACTATATAGTCATTTGCAATGACTGATCTCCTCTCCCTAGTTGATCTCCTAGGAACTTGTGGTTGAGAATTTTCAAGTTCTACCTTATCAGCATGATCTACTTCAGGATGAACTGTATATGTACCTTGTAAAGATGCAACTGTATTTTCATCTTGAAGTTGAACAACTACTTTATTATTTGGAACAATTGTCATGGGTATAACAATATGTTCTTCCTTAAATATGAAATCCTTATATAGTTGACTCTCACTGTTCTGAATATCCTCAAAAAAAAAATTTAGCAATCCGTCTTTATGTTCTTAGTGGAGAGACAATAAAACTTAAAGCCTTTATACCTCTCAGAATATCCTATGAATAAACAGCTAACTGTCCTTGAGTCCAACTTCTTCTCATATGGTATATATGGCCGAGCTTCCGCTAGATAACCCCAAACATGTAGATGCCTAATACTGAGAGATTTTTCAGTCCATAACTCATATAGGATTTCAGTTACCGTTTTGCTAGGTACTCTATTAAGGAGGTGACAACCGTCTTTAAGGCTTCACTCCATAATGACTTTTGTAGAGTATTGTGAGCTATCATACTCCTAATCATGTCCTCTAATGTGCAATTTCATCTCTCAGTAACACCATTTTGATGAGGTGTCCTTGGCATGGTGTACTAAGCAACAATGTCACACTCTTTTAAAAATTGACAAATGATTCTGGACATATATCTGATCCGTCGTATCTGTCATAGTACTCACCACAATGATCAGATCTAACGCTTTAGTCCTTCTATTTAGTTGATTTTTAACTTCAGCTTTATAGATTTTAAACATGTCTAGTGATTGGGATTCTCATGGAACAAATATAGGTACTCATAACGAGAGTAATTGTCTGTAAAAGTGATGAGATATTCATGACCATTCTAAGAAACTATAGGGAATGGATAACAAATGTCTATATACACCAAATCTAAGACATCCTGAACTCTGTTTAGTACCAAACCTCCTAATATTTCTTTAATTAATGTTCGCTAGTGCCTAGGCTATTCACATATAAAGATTCAGTATATAAAGCATGAAGTTTCAATTTATATAGTCATCAATCATAATTCTAGTACCAACAATGTGTTGGCCCGAAGGCCCATCACTCTAGTTTTGATGATGATTAACTCATGTAGTTATAGTACTAATGATCTTGTGTTTAATTAGTGACAGATTCATGATCAAGATCTTAGTAGGTGCATAGCTTCAACAAAGGATTTAAAGTCAAGTTTTGGAGCAGCATGGTTTGATCCTATAGCCATTGGATCGTGTTTGGACCAAGTCAAGAAGATGAGAAGGCTTCAAGTGAAGACTTCAAGAAGATGAAGACTTGTATCTAGGTTTGTTTTTGTAAGATTTTGTTTTAGTTAAAATGTAAAGGATAGAGTAGTTGGTGGATTACTCAAGTATCATATTACACACACACACTTGATAATTTTGTTTTTACAAAAGATTTTCTATTTTAGAAAATATATGTTTGGATTTTGGTTTTCAAGTTTACATATCTTTTATCCAAAACCAAGTTTAGAGCTTAATGTCAAAAACATAGATATTTCACCATGTTTGTGTAGTGGATCATATCCATGCACCATATGCTTTCAAAGTTGTTTAAATATCTTGTTTTTGTATTTGGAGAAGTTTTGGGAAAATAAGTTTTAGAAAAATCAAGTTTTGGAAAATACTGTTTTCTTTTGAGCCAATATTTCCAAGTTACAAAAATAGTTCAAATTATTTATAACATGCCTTGATTTTGTGCAAGCATGTTTGTTTATCAAAGTATATTGGTAAAACTATTTTTTGTAGATTTTTCTATATTTATGGGATTTTATTTGAACCAAAAAGACCAAGTTTTTAATCCCTAGTTCAGACCTGACCTGGCTTCAGCCGGTCGACCGACCCGGTCGACTGACGTGCACAGACGTGCACGCCAGTTCTGCAGGATGGCCGGCCGACCGACCCGGTCGACCGTCCAGAGAGCTCTGCTCTCTGGAAAAGCCCCGGCCGACCGCGCGGTCGACCGGACAGAGAGATTGCTCTCTGTATCCTGGCTCGGTCGACCAACCGGTCGACCGATGGCTCAAATGGTCTGAAATATGACCGTTGGCCAGTCGGCCGGACGGTCGACCGACAGGCCTGACAAACCCCAACGGCTAGTTTTTCTGAGCCTATAAATTTGGGGGTTTGGGCATTGTTTTTAACAAGATTTTCAAGTGGGTTTTCACCAGTTTTTCCTGAACTATTTAGAGGTTTTCCTCCACTTGATTTAGAGCAAATATTTCCAATCAAAAGGAGAGTTTATATCAAGAGTGTTAAAAGAGAATTTCTTGAGTTTTCCTCCACCATATCTTTCCTTGTTTTCTCACACAACACTTGAGCCATCCATTGCTATATCTACCTATAGGAGTTTGTTGTGAGAGGATTTTAGGTGATCAAGAGTTGTGATCTCCAAAGTTCCTTCATTTGCTTTGAGGAGGCGGATGTGTGTGTTCGCATTGTTTCGGGTCCTAGTGGGGACTTGGAGTTTCGGGTTCGGGTGCGAACTCTTTGTTTGAGGTGCGGCCTCGGCGAGCCGGTGGGCTTGCGGTGTGTACGGACTAGGGAGTCCGAGAGCTTGTAGGTGTTGCGGCACCGGGTGATCCATTGGGATCGATTATAGTGGAAATCCTTCGTGTGTCGAAGGCGGGGATGTAGAGCAAGGGTGCTCGAACCTCGAAACAAATCCCTTGTGTTTGCGATTGCTCACTCTCTCTCTCTTTATCTCCTTGTTTATATCTTGCATTCAATTATTGTGTTAATCTTTATATGCTTGATATACTTGTGTGCTCATATTGATATACTTGCTTGGGTTGTTTGCTAACACTTGTATTTAACCAAGAAAGCCAACGCGGCACCTCAACCCTTATCTAGGGGAATCTAGAGGAGTTTGTCCAGAGCGCTTCACGGAGAATTCGGTAACACTCTTGTGTTATACGTGGTGTTTAGTTTAAATATTTTGTTTAGGTCATTATAGTTTATACTTCCGCATTAATTGGCATTAAGTGACCATTAGATTAGCCATCACCTATTCACCCCCTCTAGGTGAACTTTCAATTGGTATCAGAGCCAAGTGCTTTGATTTTGGGTCTAACAACCTAGAGTTAAAGATTCTCATTTTTAGGCTAATCAATATTTTGTACACACACCATGGACTTCATGTCACCACCCACCTTTGACATTCTTAACATCCAATTTGGAAGGTTAAGATGTCCTTGTACCTCAAAGCGCTAGGCATTCATGTTTACCTTGCCATCACTAATGATTATTTTTTAAATGGCAAGAATCTTGAGGCTAATGCAAAAGCCTTACATGCTTTAAAGTCTACCCTAAATGATGAATATTTATCTAGGGTTTCTAATGTTGATTCGGCTTTTGTAGCTTGGAACTTTTACAGGAAAATTCTGTTTATGCATTACAATGTTCTTCTATAAATTCTCAACAAGATGAAACTGAAAATGTCATATCATTCTTGAAAACTGAAAATGAGAAGTTTATAAAAGAAAACATTTTTCTGAAAATGGAAACTAAGTCTTTGAATGATAGAATTTCTATATTAGATAAAGACATGTTAGTTTTCAAAAAGAAATATGAAGATCTTATGCAAAATGTGACTAAGTTTAATAAAGGAAAAGAAAAATTAAATGATCTATTATCTTTTTAGAATTTGTCACATGATAATCATGGTATTGGTTTTATTGCAAAATCTTCATGTTATAATCATCCATATAGTTATTTTGTAAAAAGTAAGACTAAGAAAAGTAAGTTTATATGCATTTCAAAGAACTTAAATGTTTATGATAAAAAAACATATATTGCTTCATACATGCATGATATATGTGATTCTTGCAATTATGTATATACTAACAGGTGGAAACCAAATTCTAAATGGATTTGGAGTCCTAAAGGTTAGATCTGATCTTTTATATTTGGTACCAACTAACGTTTATCTTGCAGGTACCATATATAAAAAAAAAAAAATTTTAAAGATCAACTATGTATATATGTACTAATATATTTGTTGTAGGGGAAGAACAAAATATTTCTCTATCTGTTATAACCCATTTCTGCAGGGGGAGGAAAAAGATAACATATTTTCTGCAGGGGGAGGACTTGTGCACACAAAGCGTCGTCATCAAAAAGGGGGAGAATGTTGGAACCTATTTCGATGAAGACGTTTGTGAAGATCAATTCATTTGAAGCTCTAACACATGACGAATCAAGAGTCCTACATGATCGAGATGTGCCAAGAAGAGTTGATAGAGTGTGGGTTGTAAATGTGGAATAGCATGTAAAAGCCTTGACACAAACACACACTTCATGGTCCATTAGTCGACTTGAAGTCCTTTATAAGTCGACTAACCCATTGACTAGTCGACTTAACCCAACCCAAGTCGACTAATTCTGTGTCAAATATCTGACCCAACTCTCTGTTTGATAATTAGTCGACCGACAGTAAACCAAGTCGACTAATACATTTTGTAGTCGACTTATAGAATTCCCCTAGTCGACTAATCCCTGGTCAAGTCGACTAATTGTTAGTTGCAGTCGACTTGAATCAGTTATTTTGAAACTGTCAATCCAACGTTTCATGACATAGTCAACTAATAGCCAACATAGTCGACTAATAGAAGGAATTTTGCCTAGGTTAGTCGACTAACTCCATGGGAAAGTCGACTAATAGGCAGTTCTGACTGTTGGACAGTTTTCATTATCTGGTCTTTGTGCAACTGTTTTCAACGTTCCTTTGATTCAAATTGCACCTATTAACTCCCTAACTAACCCTAGTCTTCAGCTATAAATAGGGAAGTTATTGCAAAGGCCAAAGTTAAGAATTAACCAAGAGTTTTTCTCAGTTTTTCAAAAAGCCAAAATCTGCAAATCTGAAAAACTGTTTTCTAACTTCAGTCTTCACCAAATTCCAAATTCCATTTGTGAAGTCCTCTGAAGTTTGTCTCCTATACTAGACCTTGTCCACATACACATCTGTACCAGGCTTATAGGATAAAAGAGTTGTAATTCTCAAAGTGTTCATTGTACACGGGAGGCTTCTTGGTTGAAGAGGCAAGTTGTACAAGGTGACCATTGTACACGGGAGGCTTCTTGGTTGTAGAGGCAGTTGTACAAAGGTAAAAGGTGTTCTCTTGGTGGAAGAGAAGGTGTACACATTTGGCGAAGGGATTCGAAAAGTGGTGTACATGTTGTATTGATTTTGGGTGGCAAGATCAAGGTTAAAGGAAAATCTCAAGCGGGTGGCTTGGGGACTGGATGTAGGTCACAAGGACCGAACCAGGATAAATCTCTTTGTTTGCGTTTGTCAATTTCTGAGATTTGTTTTCCTTTACATGCAAGTTATTTATTTTGTTTATTTACTTAACGCTAATCCTTCTAGTTTTAGATTTGTGTTGACTTGAATTATTTCAGATCTATAGTTGCCTACAAGAGATAATTCCGCAATTAGTCCTTATCTCAACGATCCTACATTTGTATCAGAGCAGGGGAGAGCCAAGATCATCAACAGGCAACAACCATACCAAATCCAACATTTGGTATCAGAGCCCTGCATACCTCGTCAATAACAAGGATGGCAACTGAGTTCTCATCATCCTAATTCAAAGAAGGACATTCTACACAGCATCCACCGCTATTTGACGGAACCAACTACAACTATTGGAAGTGTAGAATGAAGATATACTTGCAGTCACTTAACTACGACCTTTGGAACATCGTAGAAGCATCATACACCAAGCCTACAACCAACTACAACGCTTGGAGTGAAGATCAAAAGAAGAACGCGAACCTTGACGCCAAAGCAATGAATGCTCTATTCTGTGCCCTTACCAAAGAAGAGTTCAACCGAGTGTCAACAGCAACTTCTGCACATCAATTTGGCATACTCTTCAGGTAACACACGAAGGCACTAGTAAAGTTAAGGAATCTAAAATATCTGTTCTTGTCCACAGGTTTGAGTTATTTAAAATGGAGGATAATGAAACCATATCCGAAATGGTTACAAGATTCACCGACATCACCAATACTCTTGTATCCCTTGGAAAGGACTACACCCAAGTTGAAAGAGTTCGAAAGATCCTTCGTGCACTCACACCAGAATGGGAGAAGAAAACAACCGCCATTGAAGAGGCGAATGATCTCTCAACTATGACATTAGAAAACCTAATCGGTAATCTAATGGCATATGAAGTGCAGTTAGAAGAAAGAAGAAGGACCAAGAGAGACAACACCGCTCAAAGAAGAAAGAACTCGTCTTCCATGCATCTTCCGACACGGACAATGATGACGAAGAGGAGATGGCAATGCTCTCAAAGAAGTTCAGGAAATTTCTAAGCAAGTAAATTCAAGTGTTTTAATTGTGATAAACCAGGACATATGAAGATGGATTGCCCTTTGCTCAGAAGAAAGATAAGTACAAGAGTAAGAAGTTCAGAAAGAAGAAGAACTACGAAGCATCTTCAGAATATAGTGATTCCTCATCTTCTGATGAAGAAGAATCCACTGAACATGTTAACTTATGTTACATGGCCATAGAAGATGAAGAGGTATCGTTTTCTGAACTCTCTGATGCATTTAATGAGTTATTTATGAATCTGAAAAATGAAAACTGAAAAACTGATTTTTGTTAAAAGAAAATGAGAAACTTTTACAGGAAAATTCTGTTTATGCATTACAATGTTCTTCTATAAATTCTCAACAAGATGAAACTGAAAATGTCATATCATTCTTGAAAACTGAAAATGAGAAGTTTATAAAAGAAAACATTTTTCTGAAAATGGAAACTAAGTCTTTGAATGATAGAATTTCTATATTAGATAAAGACATGTTAGTTTTCAAAAAGAAATATGAAGATCTTATGCAAAATGTGACTAAGTTTAATAAAGGAAAAGAAAAATTAAATGATCTATTATCTTTTCAGAATTTGTCACATGATAATCATGGTATTGGTTTTATTGCAAAATCTTCATGTTATAATCATCCATATAGTTATTTTGTAAAAAGTAAGACTAAGAAAAGTAAGTTTATATGCATTCCAAAGAACTTAAATGTTTATGATAAAAATACATATATTGCTTCATACATGCATGATATATGTGATTCTTGCAATTATGTATATACTAACAGGTGGAAACCAATTCTAAATGGATTTGGAGTCCTAAAGGTTAGATATGATCTTTTATATTTGGTACCAACTAACGTTTATCTTGCAGGTACCATATATAAAAAAAAAAAAATTTTAAAGATCAACTATGTATATATGTACTAATATATTTGTTGCAGGGGAGAACAAAATATTTCTCTATCTGTTATAACCCATTTCTGCAGGGGGAGGAAAAAGATAACATATTTTCTGCAGGGGGAGGACTTGTGCACACAAAGCGTCGTCATCAAAAAGGGGGAGAATGTTGGAACCTATTTCGATGAAGACGTTTGTGAAGATCAATTCATTTGAAGCTCTAACACATGACGAATCAAGAGTCCTACATGATCGAGATGTGCCAAGAAGAGTTGATAGAGTGTGGGTTGTAATGTGGAATAGCATGTAAAAGCCTTGACACAAACACACACTTCATTGGTCCATTAGTCGACTTGAAGTCCTTTATAAGTCGACTACCCATTGACTAGTCGACTTAACCCAAACCCAAGTCGACTAATTCTGTGTCAAATATCTGACCCAACTCTCTGTTTGATAATTAGTCGACCGACAGTAAACCAAGTCGACTAATATCATTTTGTAGTCGACTTATAGAATTCCCCTAGTCGACTAATCTCTGGTCAAGTCGACTAATTGTTAGTTGCAGTCGACTTGAATCAGTTATTCTGAAACTGTCAATCTAACGTTTCATGACATAGTCGACTAATAGCCAAACATAGTCGACTAATAGAAGGAATTTTGCCTAGGTTAGTCGACTAACTCCATGGGAAAGTCGACTAATAAGCAGTTCTGACTGTTGGACAGTTTTCATTATCTGGTCTTTTGTGCAACTGTTTTCAACGTTCCTTTGATTCAAATTGCACCTATTAACTCCCTAACTAACCCTAGTCTTCAGCTATAAATAGGGAAGTTATTGCAAAGGCCAAAGTTAAGAATTAACCAAGAGTTTTTCTCAGTTTTCCAAAAGCCAAAATCTGCAAATCTGAAAAACTGTTTTCTAACTTCAGTCTTCACCAAATTCCAAATTCCATTTGTGAAGTCCTCTGAAGTTTGTCTCCTATACTAGACCTTGTCCACATACACATCTGTACCAAGGCTTATAGGATAAAAGAGTTGTAATTCTCAAGTGTTCATTATACACGGGAGGCTTCTTGGTTGAAGAGGCAAGTTGTACAAGGTGACCATTGTACACGGGAGGCTTCTTGGTTGTAGAGGCAGTTGTACAAAGGTAAAAGGTGTTCTCTTGGTGGCAGAGAAGGTGTACACATTTGGCGAAGGGGATTCGACAAGTGGTGTACATGTTGTATTGATTTTGGGTGGCAAGATCAAGGTTAAAGGAAAATCTCAAGCGGGTGGCTTGGGGACTGGATGTAGGTCCCAAGGAACGAACCAGGATAAATCTCTTTGTTTGCGTTTGTCAATTTCTGAGATTTGTTTTCCTTTACATGCAAGTTATTTATTTTGTTTATTTACTTAATGCTAATCCTTCTAATTTTAGATTTGTGTTGACTTGAGTTATTTCAGATTCCTACAAGAGATAATTCCGCAATTAGTCCTTATCTCAACGATCCTACATTTTAGAACTAAAGTTGCATGCTTAGAAAAAGAAAAAGAAGATTTGAAAAATGAGAATGTTTCCTTGATGTCCAAATTAAATAATCTTTGTGAAGGAAACACATCTTTGAAAAATAAATTGTTTTGGTGGAAAAACAAAAGAAAGTTGCTATTCAAGAAAACAACTCTTTGAAAAGAAAAATTTTGAAAAAGAAAAGAATTTGTTTCTAAAAAGAACAAGAGAAATAGTTTTATATCTCATCATGCTTTACATGCCACCACAAATGAGATAAATGTTTTGAAAAATAAAATGGATTGTTTGAGCTCTACTTTGAGCACATGTGCATTTAACCACACTAGATTGGAGTCTATGTTTTCAAAGAAACAAGCTCCACTTTCTCATGCACATCATCATCATGCATATGCTTATGTTGCACGTCATGCTCACACTCACACACATAAGCATACCAAGGTGTACACTTGTACACATTGTGACCGCAAAGGCCATTTAGCAAAGTTTTGTTATGATAAGATCAATTCTTTAAATTTTGCTAATAAATATGTTTGGGTGCCTTACAAGACTAACCCCCAGGGACCCAAAAGAAAATGGGTACCAAAACCCCCACCTTGTGTTTTGATGTAGGTGAGGGCTCTCACACAACGTGAGAGAAATGGTGCCTTGGTGGTGGTTGCATGGACTAGAAGGACATACATTTGATGCACCGCTATCAAGGAGTTTTGGTGGGTCAACCACCATGTTTGGAGATTTGGAATAGTTCTTTGGTTTGGTAACTATTTATAAACTCCTAATTTGTTTACATGCTTGTTCATATGTCTTATTTTTAGCATGTTCATGTTTTATTTGTTTTATGTGCTTCATGTGGTAAATGCTAGTTTCAATGTAGTTTTTATTAAAACTTGTATTTATACATGCACAAGTAGTGAGCAACAAATTGATTCATATATGTTTGCACTTCATGCTCATTTGTACCCACTATATGCACATGTATAGCCTAGTTTTGATGACTCTCTCATTTACACTTGTTTTGCCAATTTTCGTGTATTTACTTCATGTATATGCATTTTTATTCAAATCTAATAAATATACATGTATATCCTTTTTGAGTCTCTTGCCTTCATGCAAATACTATTAATAGACTCGTTTTAAGTTTGGATATGTATGCATATTGTTAGATTTAGATAAATCATACATATACCTAGAAGTTTATTGTTTTTAATGAAAAATAAATTTTCATGTTTTGTTTGATAAAATAAAATAAATAATTTGTTTTGATCATTTTGAGCCTTAATGACTATTTTCATGAAAATGCTATATACATGATTCTTGTACACTCATACTTCATTTGTTTTGTCATGACTTTGATTCATGAACACTTTTATGAGCTTAATCGATTTTGAGTGTCATCTCTTGTGTATTTGGTATGATTCATGAAATACATATGTTTGATTCTATGTTTTGAAGGATCTTTAACTAGTTTTTCAAAAATTAATTTAACTGGTTATTTATTCCTCAATGTTTATGAGATATACACATGATCCTATTATTGTTTCAATTGGTATCGTTGAATCGTTTCAATTGGTATCAATTTGACTCTATTTTTATACATACTCATATTTTGTTTTCTTATATATGTATGTTCAATTTCATTTGGTATACTCTTTTTCATACATATATATGAGTTATTTGTGCTTGAGTTAAAATTGTTTTACATGTTTAAAGCACAAAGTTGTTTATGCTAAGCTTACTTCAAATTATTTTTTAAGCTTATGCATTATGTTTTAAAATTGATATCAAAATTAAAAAAAATCATGTTTATTTGATATCTCAAAATTTGTTTTAAGAAGAAAAATTCAAAATTTTGTTTATAAAAAAAAAGGAAAATTCAAAAAATTTGAGTTGTATTTCCTATATGCAAGGAGAGCTTAACATCTCTTCTACATATAGATTCATGTTGAGTGTATTGTATATTGAGGAGCTTGACAACTCTTCTTTATGTGATACACGTGTGTAGGGGGAGCTTCACATCTCCTCTTATGCATTACATATTATACGTTATGTGAATTAGGGCTTGTCATCCCTCTTTCATGTAATGTATATGTGTAGGGAAGTTACCTAACCGTCTTCCTCTTCATGAATGTATATCACATATAACCTTTTATTGATATGTTTGATTTGACCCCTTATTGATCTCTTTGTTTATGACAAAAAGGGGGAGAAAAATTTGTTGATTGTGTTTTTACCCCTTTGTTGATGATTGACAAAAAGGGAGAGCAAGATTTTGGATGTATATGCATGTTTTGTGAAAAAGGATTGTTTATGCATATATGTTTTGTTTTACAAATAGGAGAAAAAGAATTTGTTTTGTTTTATGCTTGTTAGCATGTTTATCTCCATACATTTGCATACATGTTTGTGTGCTTCATCGCTATATTATTTGTTTATGTGTTATGCATGAGTAAGGGGAGCTTCTTTGGAGCTTTACTTTAATCCATGCATATATAACTTCATGAGTTTTGTCATCATCAAAAAGGGGAAGATTGTTGGCCCGAATGCCCATCACTCTAGTTTTGATGATGATTAACTCATGTAGTTATAGTACTAATGATCTTGTGTTTAATTAGTGACAGATTTATGATCAAGATCTTAGTATGTGCATAGCTTCAACAAAGGATTTAAAGTCAAGTTTTGGAGCTAGCACGGTTTGATCCAAGAGCCATTGGATCGTGTTTGGACCAAGTCAAGAAGATGAGAAGGCTTCAAGTGAAGACTTCAAGAAGATGAAGACTTGTGTCTATGTTTGTTTTTGTAAGATTTTGTTTTAGTTAAAATGTAAAGGATAGAGTAGTTGGTGAATTGCTCAAGTATCATATTACATACACACTCTTGATAATTTTGTTTTTACAAAAGATTTTCTATTTTAGAAAATACATGTTTGGATTTTGGTTTTCAAGTTTACATATCTTTTATCCAAAACTAAGTTTAGAGCTTAATGTTAAAAACATAGATATTTCACCATGTTTGTGTAGTGGATCATATCCATGCACCATATGCTTTCAAGTTGTTTAAATATCTTGTTTTTGTATTTGGAGAAGTTTTGGGAAAACAAGTTTTAGAAAAATCAAGTTTTGGAAAATACTGTTTTCTTTTGAGCCAATATTTTCAAGTTACAAAAATAGTCCAAATCATTTATAACATGCCTTGATTTTGTGCAAGCATGTTTGTTTATCAAGTATATTGGTAAAACTATTTTTGTAGATTTTTCTATATTTTATGGGATTTTATTTGAACCAAAAAGACCAAGTTTTTAATCTCTAGTTCAGACCTGACCTGGCTTCAGCTGGTCGACCGACCCGGTCGACCGACGTGCACAGACGTGCACGCCAGTTCTGCAGGATGGCCGGCCGACCGACCCGGTCGACCGTCCAGAGAGCTCTGCTCTCTGAAAAGGCCCCGGCCGACCGCGCGGTCGACCGGACAGAGAGATTGCTCTCTGTATCCTGGCTCGGTCGACCGACCGGTCGACCGATGGCTCAAACGGTCTGAAATATGACCGTTGGCCGGTCGGCTGGACGTCAGGCCTGACAGACCCCAACGGCTAGTTTTTTCTGAGCCTATAAATTTGAGGGTTTGGGCATTGTTTTTTAACAAGATTTTCAAGTGGGTTTTCACAAGTTTTTCCTGAACTATTTAGAGGTTTTTCCTCCACTTGATTTGGAGCAAATATTTCCAATCAAAAAGAGAGTTTATATCAAGAGTGTTAAAGAGAATTTCTTGAGTTTTCCTCCACCATCTCTTTCCTTGTTTTCTCACACAACACTTGAGCCATCCATTGCTATATCTACCTATAGGAGTTTGTTGTGAGAGGATTTTAGGTGATCAAGAGTTGTGATCACCAAATTTCCTTCATTTGCTTTTAGGAGGCGGAGGTGTGTGTTCACATTGTTTCGGATCCTAGTGGGGACTTGGTGTTTCGGGTTCGGGTGCGAACTCTTTGTTTGAGGTGCGGCCTCGGTGAGCCGGTGGGCTTGCGGTGTGTACAAACTAGGGAGTCCGAGAGCTTGTAGGTGTTGCGGCACCGGGTGATCCATTGGGATCGATTATAGTGGAAATCCTTCGTGTGTCGAAGGCGGGATGTAGAGCAAGGGTGCTCGAACCTCGAAACAAGTCCCTTGTGTTTGCGATTGCTCACTCTCTCTCTCTCTCTCTTTGTCTCCTTGTTTATATCTTGCATTCAATTATTGTGTTAATCTTTATATGCTTGATATACTTGTGTGCTCATATTGATATACTTGCTTGGGGTTGTTTGCTAACACTTGTATTTAACCAAGAGAGCCAACGCGGCACCTCAACCCTTATCTAGGGGAATCTAGAGGAGTTTGTCCAGAGCCCTTCACGGGGAATTCGGCAACACTCTTGTGTTATACGTGGTGTTTAGTTTAAATATTTTGTTTAGGTCATTATAGTTTATACTTTCGCATTAATTGGCATTAAGTGACCATTAGATTAGCCATCACCTATTCACCCTCCCTCTAGGTGAACTTTCACAATGGACTAAGCATTCATTATCAAGAGTGATAGTAAAACTAGATCTGTCTAACAAATAAAATAAATATAATTTCGCTTAAAAGGATGGTACGTATAAAGTCTCATCCAATCTAAAACAAAAAATTAGAATCTAATTTAAGCCTAAAACTCTAACAACTTTAATTGCAACTTTATTTCCATCACCCATGTATACGTATCGCTCAGCTGGGCTGGGCCTCCTTTGGTTTTAGAAGTTTCGCATTGAATCGCTTATGTGAATTATCTATCTACCATTTATGAGTGGCACTAAAGCTAAATTAATCTTAGAAACATAAAGATGAGATATACCCACTAAATAGCCATTTCTGATACTTTATGCATTCTTACTTGAGGTGGCATAATTTCTTACAAAAGAAGCATGTAATGACCTTAGGCTATTTTTCCTACACTTTTGCCACTTAGGATCAGCTACTGTAGTGGTGTTTATGTTCCTCCCTTTAGTTTCACTTTTCCTTTTCTTATTAGAAATTTACCCTGGATGCTAAGTGAGCACTTTCAGTCTATTCTTGTTTTAATCTCTTTCCTTTCCGGACGCAGCGATTAATGAGCTCAGTGAGACTCTATTTTTCTCTTTGAGCATTATAAATAATCTTGAAAAAAGGGTTATACTTTATAAGAAAAGATATTAGAATGAAGGGCACTAAAAGCTCTTCAGAGAGTTCCAATTTCAGTGCTTTTAGTTTAGAAAGAATATTAGACATTCCCATAATGTACCCCCTTATGTTTTCTTTGTCGTTGTAGCGCATATTTATCAGCTTACTAAGATGCGTGCTGGCCTCAACTTTATCCGATTTAATAAACTGGTTGGCTATTTCAGCTAAAAACTCTTAGCACTGACTTTATCAGGCATAGAATCCCTAATACTTATAGGAATAGTGTACTTTATGACCATTATACACATCTTGTAAGACCTCTTCCACTTGTCATAATTGACATTTTCTTTAACTGAAATTTTGTTAGTGATAGTAGGGTCCATCAGTCTTTATGGTGTAGTCTAGGCCGATGAATCTAAGAACGATCTTTTACGTGGTCTTACCACTTCTTAAAATTTGTACCATTCAATTTAAACTATATAAGTGCACTATTTCTCATCAATTTAACATAAACATGGTATTTAACAAAATTCTATTGTAATAGCCATAAAAATGAATTTCAGAAAATGCAACCAGTTTAACCGATAGAGCTGTCGGCCAAACTTTCAGAACGAGTTGTGTCTCTATATGTCAACACTGTATTGGCTCAATATAGACACCCTAAAGTCTAGGCACTATGTAAGAGAACTGCCTTCCTTTGGGCCGACTGTCACTTTATAGGATTGGTCCCAAAGTTTAAGTAATCTATCTTGACCATATAATATATGAAGTGACCCGGCCATAATGACAACCTTCCTTTGGGCCGATTGCCACACGCATGAGCCGCACAAATCTACGCATCTGGATTCTTATTCTGCGTCGGACTATTTGATGAGGGTAATGCAATATGCGCATATAGTGTGACAACCTTCCTTTGGGCCGATTACCACATACCAAAGTTCTCCCACTTGCATTACCCACATCAAGTATCCGGAGCCGTACATAATTCGGTTAAACAATAGTCTTTCTTGTTGGCCCAGAGGCCTTCCACTCTAGTTTTGATAATGATTAACTCATGTAGTTATGTTTACTAATAATCTTGTGATGTTTAGTTTTAGATCTCTAACCAAGATATTAGTAGGTGATTAGCTTCAACAAAGATGTTTTGGAAGCTTTCACATGGTGATTCAAGAGCCCGAGCGTCAAAGTTCATATCTAGCACTCGTTGGAGTCAAGCTCGGTGGATCACGGTTTGGATCGAGTCAACTTGGAGACAGCACTCTACAAGAAGATCTCGGTACATAGTTTAGTTTATGTTTTAGATCCATTTGTAAGATTAGATAGTGTGGTATGCTCAAGTTCACAACACACACACTTGTTTTAAGTTTCATGTTTTGGTTTTCGGTTTTTGGTTTAACCGATCTTGGTTTTCATGAATAGATAGAATCAACAAGTTTACATTGTTTAATGTATATTAGATATGTTCTATATACATGTATGCTTCAAGTATTTAAACAAACTTAGTTTGATAGTCTATTTCATGAGTTTGAAGTTTTGGTATTTTAACAAAACTTATTTTTGGATTTTAAGTCAAAAACATTGATATATATCTATTTCATGTATATTGGATTATATCCATATACTACATGCCTAAAAGTTGTTTAAGTATCATGTTTTTGTATTTGGATGAGTTTTGGACAAAACGAATTTTCAATTCAAAATTTCAAGTTTTGGAAAATACGGAATTTGGTTTTCGGCAAAATTTTCATAACACAAAATTGGTTCAAATTGTTTGAAATATGTGTTGAATTTTTTCACACATGTTTGGATATCAAAGTATTATACTAAAACTATTTTTGTGGATTTTTAGAGATTTTATGGGAATTATTTGGTATTTAAAAACCCAAGTTTTAAATCCTGTTTTCCCCTGCCAGGCTCTGGCGGTCGACCGCACCGGTCGACCGGACCAGGAGCCGGTCGACCGGAACGGTCGACCGGACGTGCATAAGAATGTGCACATGGCCGTATCAGTTGGCCGGTCGACCGACTGAAGGCAACCGACTCTCGGGTTGCCCCGGTCGACCGGGCGGTGGACCGACCAGAGAGCCGTTGCTCTCTGGTTCAGGGCCCGGTCGACCGGGCGGTCGACCGGAAGGCTCAACGGTCAAAAATTTAAACCGTTGGCCGGTCGAACGGAAGGCCATTATTGGCCTAGTCAGCTGCCAACGGGCAGAATTCTTTTGGGGGTTATAAATACCCCATTTGAGGCCAGTTTTGGGTAAGATTTTTAAGGAGAAAATTTTCATACTCTTCAAGTGTTTTCCAGCAAAAGTTTTGGGTTCAAAATTCTTGATCTTTATTTGTTTTAAAGTGTTTATTATTTCAAAGAAAATAGTCTTTTGAGAATTTGTTTTTGGTCTAAAAATTCTATATCTATTTGGAGATTTTCCCAAGTGATTTTCTTTGTTAAAAACACTTTATTTTCCACACTTGAGTTATCTTTCTATCCTATCTATTTAGAATCTTTATTTTGTGAAAAAATTGGTTTGTGGTTGTGGAAACCACCAAGTTGTAAAACCTCCTTATTTGTGGTATACCTCTTGTGTAGAGGTTGATTTTGGAGTGGTGGTTGGCTACCTCTAGTGAGAGGTGGAGATTGGTGTTTAGCTCCCTCTAGTGAAAGGTGTAGTTTGTATTGGAATCCCTCAAGTGTGAGGTGATTGTTTTGTATTGGCTAAGTGCCTACCCCTCTTGTGTGAGGTGGTTGATTTGTGGTGGCTTTGTGCCTAATCTCTAAGTGTAGAGGTTGTGTTTGTAATTGAGAGAGGAGTGTACTCCCAGTTGTATTGCCCCAAATCCTCAGTGGAGGTTCCCTGTGTGGGAGTCCTGTGTGGACAAGTTAGTGGATTGGAAATCCTTCTGTGTGAAGGCGGGGACGTAGAGCAGTGGCTCGAACCTCGAAACAAATCTTGTTGTTTGCGTTTGATCCATTGACTCTCACTCTCTCTCTCTCTATTACTTTGTGTATTAATTCATATTGCCATATCATATACATGCTTGTGTGTTTGTGTGCCTCACTTGTGTTTAACCACGAGAGCTTCATATAGCACCTCAACTCTTATTCAAAGGAATCAAGAGGAGTTAGTTCAGAGCCCTTCACCGAGAATTCGGCTACACTCGTTGGTTACACTAAGTATGTTGCATTTTAGTTTTAAATTCCGCATTTTGTTCATTAGATTAGCCGTACACCTATTCACCCCCCCTCTAGGTGTACCTTCATTTCTTTGGGCCGGCTATTATCCACCTGAACTATATACGCAATTAAATAAGCTCTTTTATAAATTCTTTAACTTGAACATGTATATATTTTTATCTGTGTATTATCAACTGCCGTAAATATCAATATTCATCATGCTAGACAATATAAGAAATATAATATTGATGACAAAGTGGGAGCATGTAAGGATACATATTACCATGATAAACAAACACTAAATACCTTCTTTATGTTAACTAACTACTGTTTTGCCATGTATAGTTCCTACAATACTGTAGTGCTCGTCAAGAACTTCAAACGAATGTTTATATGTCCAAAACAGAGGTCGGATGAGCTCGTAATGACTAATTGAAGTTTCTATTGGCACAACGGGCCTGCACTGCTTATCGGGTCTAATCAGACCCGACCTGTAATGATTAAGTTATTAGTTTTCTTAAAGGGTTAGGTTTAATGACTGGATAAAACCCAATAAATTTAATGTGAGATTAATTGGGATTAAATTTCTTTATTTGATTAGAATTCTATTCTTAAATTTTCCTAATAGACTAGAATTCTATTTCAACCCTAACACCCAAAATAATCTCAACAATTTAAATTTTAACTTTTTATGAGACTAATTAGGAGTAGTTTCCTTATTAGGTTAAAATTATGTCTCTAAATTTCTACTCCTAACTAATCTCATAATCCTCTTAATTAAGAAACCCAAACACAGTTAACCCTTTTTTTAATAATATTTTGCCACTGGTGCCGCCGACCCATGGTGGTCGGTTGGGCCGGCGGCGCACTCATGCAGGCGCCTGCACGCATGCAGGTGCCTACGTGCAGACGCCTTGAAGTTTTTTTTTATTTTTTTTGTATTCTGTTTTTAAAATCAAACATAAATAAAAAATCAATAACACACAAAAAAAGGTTCCAAGCAATACACACACATGTTAAAAATCATCCCTTTAAACTTTAATTCAATATATGAGATACAAAATATTTATTGAATCAAGGGAAGTATTATTCATGATATTTACAGATCAGGATCGAAGGATTTCTGTAGATCCCGATGATCTGATAAAGAGGAGGCTCTGATACCAATTGTTAGATCTAATTTTATTTCATACAAGATCTCATACACGCATCGCCTGTTTATCATGATCAAAGGGAAGGAAGGTTTTAGGCATATCTGATTCCATCACGAACAGGATGCCGAAGGTTGCACGATCTCGAGGACGCCAGAGTTGAGGGAGAGAATTCTTCTCTCCAGCCACCAAGTTCTCTTCTTTATCCTTAAAGGAGATGAGAGGCCTCCAAGAGAGAGATTGTCATTGTGGTGGAGAGGGAACCCTACCCATGATATATATAGCATTAAGGAACCCTAGTTCAACTCATCATAGATTTAGGCGCTTGATTTATAACACGACTTCCACACGTGTAGATGAGTCCCACATTTTAATTTAAATACACTCATAAGTAAGTGTAATTGAAAACGTGTTTAGACCCAAACCATTTAGGCTTGATTAACTCTTTATTGGGTCAAACAATACAGATTAAGTGGGCGGGTGCAAATATCCAACTGACTTGATTAGGCCCAAATTAAATTAGACTTTAAAAGCATAATAAGTCTAACACTACAAAGTTACATTGGTTAAGGTTTCAGAGCAAAGTTTTACATTATATTAGTAGAGATTAAGACACCACATAGTTAAAAAATATCAACCAATCATATAATAAAGTAGACCCAACCTCGGTTCCGGTTTGAATCGACGAACCGAGCCAGAACGAATACTGGAATCAGACCGTGCCATCGGTTCTCCGTTTCAAGCAAAACCGGAACCAGGCCTAGCCAGTCTGGTTCCAGTTTCATTTTTTAAGAATCGAAACCATTGATTCCGATTCTTGAACCAATTATTATTTTTGGCCCATTGGGCCCACCTGGCTGGAGCCTGGCCAGCAATAAGCGTGGCCCGTTAGTAACTGGCCTGGCCTGGCCCGCCCACTGGGCCTGGCCAGTAACTGAAAAAAAATGAACCGACCCGGAACCGGTCAGCCCCATTCCGGTTTCAGTTCTTCATATGGAGGAATCGAAACCGCCCGTTCCGAAACCGGGCGGGTCTGATAATAAGTTAGTTTCCTAAAACGTCAAATTATCACAAATAGTTTTCTAAATAGGATAACACTGTATACTACACGTCACAGAAGATAACCCAGCCTCGAGTCGAGTTGTTAATCCATGTGGTTTACTTGTATTATTATACAAATCCCTAAATTGTAGACCAAATTATACTCATGGAATCAATTCTATATTAAGCTCTGAGAATCATGCCGTTGCAAATGCAATTATATTATTATTAAAAAGCCCATATATTATTATTGCTTCTCTTTACTTGGAATTGAAATAATAATAGATTGCAAATTGGTCCGTAGAAATTGGGTACGTACTTGGATTGAAATAATAATAGGTTGCAAATTGCTCACTGGTCACCTACCAACCAATACCCAGACACAAAAGAAACAAAAAGGTCAGATCTGCAGCACAATTCGAATTTAAATGTCTTGCGAGCCAATTCAAATTCACAGTTACAGTTATACAGTATATCTGCACAGCTTTAATTAATTATTTTTTAAAAAAAATAATTTGATGTAACTGGAGACTTGGACCTGGGATGCCCCACAATCAACTTCCACTTCTTTGTCAGTGAGCCCGGTTTCATTGGCTACACAACTTTTATTAATATATTATTTTAGTTTTTTTTATATGGCACAGAATGTTGGATTATAAAGAGATATCATGCTCAGAAGATCAATGTAGCAGAGATTCGTATACTTCGCTGAATGTATGGCAACACAAATAGAGATAAGGTGAGAAATAAGTACATTCGTATTAAGATAGGCGTAACTTCTAAAGAAGAGAAGATGAAAGAAAATCGCCTATGATGGTTCGGTCATGTGCGACGTAGACCTACAAATGCACCAGTCCGACGAGTAGAGCGTATCAAATTAGGGCAAGTTAAAAGAGCGCAGGGGAGACCGAAGAAAACATGGATAGAGGTAATACGACAAGATATAGAGGTTAAAGGTCTTAGGGAAGACATATTGCTCGATAGGAATGAGTGGAGAGTAACCCTTGAGAGTCTCTCCTGAATGATGCTCATTTCTCTAGCTAAGAAAGATCTGAATGTATTGTATTTTGTGTAGAAAAAGCGTGTAAAATGTAGACTTGTGAAAAAAAATTGTTCCTCGTAAAAAAACGATGGTTGTAGATTATTTTGAGCCTAAGACCTCCCACAACCACTCAATCTAAACCCTTTATCAATCATGCCCATTCGAATATTCATTGATTTCTGTGATTTGAAATCATTGCATTAATTCTCAGGGCTCGATTCTAAATTAGGAACTTAACCACCAGTTGACGGTTAGTATTAGTGGACCATAATTGAAGCATTAGTCCACCAAATCCGATTACATGCTTAACTAATTTTCTCTCATGAAAACTAACTACTAACCACTAACCACTAACCACTAACTTGCTAACTTCTTACTTGAAAATCCACATGAATCTAATAGCCTTTACTTGGCCTTACTTTTGCAAGAGCCATTACTTGGCCTTGCTTTTATGGATTCTAACACTCTAACATCCTAACTCTCTAACAAACTAACATTACTTTATTCCATGCTTTTTCTTGTTTAGTTTTAATGGTTTAAGTGTTGCTTGCACTTGTTTGATGAGTTTGGATGTGATAAGTTATCTTATGGGTCATGCTTTGAAACGCTTTTGAACCAAGAACTAGTGATGATAAAGGATACATGTGAGACAACAATCACTAAGAGGTTAGCATGGTTAGTGGAGCCATTAATAGTTAATAGCCATAAGTTTTCTTTTCTTTTTACTTTGTTTTAGAAATATATCAAAAATCACAAAAATCATCTTTTCTATGTTTCTCACTTCTTTGTTTTCACCGTACTCTTCTCTTTCCTTTCCTTGTTTTCTTTTCTTTTCATTCTTTAAAACATTGAAGAAACTTTAACACACGTGAACATACCGGTAAACTTTTATTGCTTCCCATCCCTAAGGATTCGACCCGTTTAGCCTCAATGCTATACGTAAGTATCGAGAAAGCCAAGAACGCACTTCTAACACTTGATTTAAAACATACACTTTTCATGCGCAGTTTTTCCCAATCAAATTTTAGCACTGTTGTCAGAGATGGGAACGGTTTGATTTCGCATTTTTGTTAACTTTTCTTCTTTGTTTTTGGTGTGCAGGTCAAATTTTAGCATTGCAGAAGTCCACACTTGCTTTTGTGCAATGGGTAAATTCTTGTATATTGCTATATTCTGCTGCTAGTTTTTATTTAGATTACATGTGCATGTAATAATTAAGAACTAAAATATGAAAATTGGATGCTTTAAATCGGTATAGACATTTGCATTTAGGCACGTATTGATTTCAATTCTAATATACTGTATTTTGTTATTATGTTGTTGTGATCTTGACGGAGATGTACATATTGCATTGCATATACTTAGGACAAACACGTGGGTGATTTACTCGCTTTGTGTGTTCATACTTATCTATATTGCACATTTGCACGAATTGAACTTAAGGTATATCCCATAAAATATAAGGTGGGGAAGTCATTACCTCCCTTAACCCAAAAATCACCTTCCCACTTACAAAACCAAAGCCTAAATAAAACTTGCTAGACGGCTGCCCTAGGGACATCTCGGACTCATTTAGGAGATTGACCTAAGGGGAAAACTTGTTAGAGTTTGACTCTTGTCAGTCGGTGTTAAATGCTGGGGATTGAGAAGCGAAACTTCAAAGAACAGTGGTTTGGCATAATTAGGCTCGTTGTTCTGGCACGGATACCTCCCACTAGTCTTGCCCCTACCTGGCCGATTAACTTGTGGTCAGATTTCTACAAGATACTGAAAAAAAATACCTAGAGGGGGGGTGAATAGGTGTTAGTGCTAATCTAAACTAAATGCAAAACTAAGTGCGCTAAATGCAGAAGCTAATGCAAATTTTGCAATCACACTTAATACAATCAACAAGTGTAGCCGAATTTCCCGTGAAGGGCTCTGGACTAACTCCTCTTGATTCCCCTTGAATGGGTTGAGGTGCTATGTGAAGCTCTTGTTGATTAAGTACAAGTGAGGCACACACAAATAACCAAGCATTAGATGATATATCAATATGAATATATGCAATGCACAAATGCAAGCAATATATGATATGGCAATATGAATTATGCTCAACACAAGCAATATATGATATGAATGAGGTATGATGCTTTGCACAAATAAATGAGAGAGAGTTAAGAGATATTGGATCAAACGCAAACACATGGATATGTTTCGAGGTTCGAGCACCCTTGCTCTACATCCCCGCCTACACCACCGTGTAGGATTTCCAATCCACTATACCGTCCACCGAGACTCCCACCGAGGGAACCTTCACCGAGAAGGATTTTTACAACAATGGAGTACCGAACTCCTCTCTCAAACAACCACCTCACAACCGAGGGGTAGGGCCGTAGCCAATACAACAACCAATCCACCTCACACTTGAGGGATACAAACCAACATCAACTCTACCTCACCAAGAGGGAGTAACACCAATCTCCACCTCACAATAGAGGGAGCAAACCAAAAACCCAAATCACAACCTCAACCTCTACCAAAGAGGGAGCAACCAAGAAATCAAGGGTTTACAATAGGTGGTCTCTTTCAACCACAAACCTCTTTCCTTTTTTCTTTCCACAAACAAAGATCCTAAATAGATTAGGATAGAAGATAGCTCAAGTTGGAAAACTAGGTGTTTGGAAACAAGCAACAAAGAAAAACACTTGGGAAAAATTCTTGCAAAAGATATAGAATGAAACCAGACAAATCTCCCAAAATCCTCTTTTTTTTATTTTCCAAAAACCTAAAACAATAAAGATTGAAAGATTAAAGCCCCAAATACTTTTGAAAAACTCTTTTAAAAACACTTAAGAAGGTCTGAATTTTTGCTCTTAAAAACTTCTTTAAAAACTATGAAGAAATGGGGTATATATAGCCCAATACAAAACTAGCCGTTAGAGCTGAGCTGGCAGCTCTGACAGGCAGCGGTCGACCGGTCCGGTCGACCGCCAACGGTCAGAATTGTGACCGTTGGACAACCATGGTCGACCGGCCGGTCGACCCAAACAAACAGAGAGCTCTGCTCTCAGACCGGTCGACCGTCCCGGTCGACCGTCCCCAGTGTCTCCAAACGTGCACAGATTTGTGCACGTCGGTCGACCGACCCGGTCGACCGACTTCAGCCTAGTCGACTATGTCAGTTTGACTAGTCGACTGATTGAAGCCTGGAACAGAAACTGGGTCAGAAAACCAGTTTAAAAATATTTTGAAAATTCTTTTAAGTCTTCTAAAAATCCACAAAACTTGTTTTAATATTTTGTATTGAAACACAAACTTGTGATAAAAATTTTACGCATATATAAATCATATCAATTCATTTTTGAGTCTTGCAAATTTTGTCAAAAACAAAACTTGTATTTTTATCAACTTGATTTTTCAATATATGAATAAGATAGTCAAAATAAGCTTGTCTAAGAAGTTAAAAGCTGTATGTATATTTAGAACATATCTAATATACATAAAAACTATTTAAGCTTGTTTTGATCAATTATTCATGAAACCAAATCCAAAACATAAAACTTTTGTGTGTTGTGCACTTGAGCATATCAACTATACTAAGCTTTACAAATGGATCTAAAACACACTATCTAAACTATGGATACCTAAGTCTTCTTGATGATCTTCATCTTCAAGTTGACTTGCTCCAAAACTCCATCCATGGGCTAGGCAATGTGTGATCTTGAAGTTTTGGCCCTGGAATCATCATGAAAAGCTTCTAAACTCCTTGTTGAAGCTAATCACTAACTAATATCTTGATTAATGATCTGAAACTTAAACAACACAAGATTATTAGTAAACATAACTACATGAGTTAATCATCATCAAAACTAGGGTGGAAGGCCTTTGGGCAACATCTCCCCCTTTTTGATGATGACAAAACTCATGGAGTTATATATGCATGGACTAAAGTTAAGCTTCAAAGAAGCTCCCCCTTAACTCATGCATAAACAAATAAAATATATGACAATGAAGCTCATAAATATGTATGCAAATGTATGACATGTATGCAAATACAACATGTCAATAATCATAAAAGTCATCAAGTTCTTATCTCCATACACTTGCAAAACAAAACATATATGCATATAAACATGTATACATCAACATGTATAAAACATATTCTAGAAGCTCTAGATACCAATTAAATTAATAAAATATTAACAAAACACTAGATGCTCTAGATACCAATAAAACTTAAGATATGCAAAAACATAGTATGCATATATAAACCACAAATATTCTCCCTCTTTTTGTCAATCATCACAAAGGGGTAAACAATCAAAACAATAAAATGAGGGGTAAAAATCTTTCTCCCCCTTTATGTCAATCAAAACAATAAAACAATGTTCTCCCCTTTTTGTCTAAAACAAAAGCAAGGTCAATAAGGGGTGACAATCAATTAAGGTACCAATTGAAAGGAAACAAACAGAAAACTGTTGATACCAATTTTAAACAAAAACACATGAAAAATCTTGATACCAATTGATATTAAACATAATAAATTTTGAATGTCTAAACAAGAATTTTGATACCAATTGTAAATATTTTTCATATGATACCAATATGAAATTTTCAATCATAATGTAAGGGAGTGGGAAACAAATACCATTGAAAAATCACCATTGAAAGACAAAATTAAATTTTCTCCCCCTTTATGAAATACCAACTAAAATGATGCATGGGCTTGATACCAATTTAAAAGTAATCAATTGAAACAAAATTGAAGCTCAAGCACCAACATAAACAAGATTTTGTGAAAAATTTATATCTTAAGCACAAATAAAACAAGTATATGTGTATGAAATAGAATGAGTACCAATCACCAATAGATGATACCAATTGAAAATATACATACACAATAACCATATGAGTATACAAAAGAATCAAATTGATACCAATTGAAAGAGTTCAATGATACCAATTGACATAACAATAAAAGCATGGTATAACTCATATAACTAATCCTCCCAATCATGATCAAATTTAAATGATTTTCATAGTAAAGCATATATGAACATGATCTCCCTTCCAACCGCCCATAGATTGTAGGGGTTTTCAAAAATAGATTTGAAAATGGGCTTAGTTTGAAAAACTTTTTGGTAGAGTTTTTCAATTACCATATGAGGAATACCGTAACTAGTTAAATGGAAATTTTTAAACTAGTACGAATCCTTCAAGCAAGGAATAAAATAAAAATATTTTTCATGAAACATGAAATCCACATGATAATCAACACTCTAATTCATTAAGCACAATTTTGACTCATGAAAACAAAACATGAGCAAGCAATAAAAGTGAGTGTACAAATAAAGTGTGAATATCATAATCATGAAAATTTTTCATTAAGCTCAATTATTCCTTAAACATGAAACATGAAAACATCCAAAATATGAAAATCATTAAACCTATTTAATCTTCAAGTATATGTATGTCTAATACAACTAAAGTATACATACATATCCAAAACACAACGAGTCCACAAAAATATATGCATTAAGGCACGTGGCTCAAAAAGGATAACATGTATATCTAATAGTTTGGACAAGATAGACATATATATGAAGTTAAACAATTAAACACAAAATCAAACTAAATCTTCACCAAACGAATTTCATTTCAAGGTATATGTATGAATTGTCAACACAATAAGTATACATACATATCCCTAGACACAATTGAGTCCATATATAGATTTGCATGAAAGGCAAATGACTCAAGGGGTATACATGTATATCTTGAAGTTTGGCAATACAATCATATACATGAAGTGAAACACTCAATCATAAAACAAATTCAAAATGAGAATACAAGTTTAAAATGTATGAATCATCAAAACTAGACTATACTAGCACATCTAATGGTTCAAATAAGCATTCAAGCCCAAACATATATAGATTTATTTGTGGCCCACTATATGCACGAATATATACCTAGTCTTAATGAAAACTAACATCTAAACATGTAATCAACACATGAAGCATAAAACACGATAAATATTAACATGATAAACTTAAACATGATTATTATGCAAATCTACATGTTATTAAACCTATGATAAACATGATAGCTAAAACAAACGGTGAGAACACAAAATATGAATCCATATAAATATGGGTGTCTCAAAATGCTACACATGCATGTCAAGGATCTAATGAGGCATGGCATTATCATAATAATCACCAAATAATGAAACATGCTATAAACATCAAAGATATGAAATACAAATCATATTGATCAATATGTACATGCATGTGCATTAGATCTAGGTCATACAAATTAGTTTAACTAAGGTAGAACACAAAATATAAGTCCATATAAACATGGATGTTTCAACCAACTAATAAGTATAACACTAATCTAATTAACATGGCATATTCATGATGATCGCTAAACATCAAATCATGCTATGAAAGATAAATATGGAAAGCATGTAAACATAAGGAGTTAGAGTTTCGATACCAAAACCAATGAGGGCACCGCTCTAGTTCTCCAAAACATGGTGGTCCTTTCCACCAAATCTTCCCTTGAAGTGATGCATCCAATTAATCTCCTTTAAGCAGGGAACGCATCTACTCCAAGGTGTCATCACTCTCACGTCATGTGAGAGCCCACACCTACATCAAAAATAATAGGAGGGGTGGTCTTTGGTACCCATACTCTTTTGGGTCCATGGGGTTAGTACCTTCTCTAACCCAAACAAACTTCTTTGCTAAATTTGAAACATTTAATCTATCATAACAAAATTTAGCAAGGTGGCCCTTACGTCCACAATGTGTACAAGTGTACACATGAGCATACATGTGAGAAGTGTGTCCGTGAGGAGCATGTGTATGCCGTGTAGGGTATGCATGAATAGAAGGAACTTGTTTCTTTCGAAACAAAGATTCCAAGCGAGTATGGCCCACTACACATTGGCTCAAAGTGGAGCCCAAACAATCTACTCTCTTCTTTAACATACAAATATCATCATTAATCGTAGAAGAAGAGGTACATGCATTAGGTAGACTAGATGAAGAAGCTACACTAACATGACAAACATGTGCATCTATATTATTTTGCAAAACAATATTTTTCTTTAAACAAATATCTAAATCATTTGAAATAGAAATAATTTTATTTTTCAAAGCAACATTCTCTTTTAAAACAAAATCAATTTTTAAAGACAATTTTCATTTTTCTTCAAAAGAATTTCACAATCATTTTTAGTTTTTAAAAATTTATTTTCTTTTAATGCAAGTTCTAATTGAGATCTCAATGCATCCCTTTTATTAGAGACCTCAACCTTCTCTTGCAAAACATTGTCAAGTCTAGAATACAAACATTTATTTTCTTTTCAATTTCTAGACTTTTCTTTTTCAAATCTTATATTTTTCTATTAACTTTCACAAACAATAGATAGTTCTTCATTTAAGGCATGAGCATCATAATCATCACATGAAGAACTAGAGCAATCATCACTATCATCTAAGTGGGGTTCCGAATGTACCTCAAGGGAGTCATTCCCTTGGACCATCAAGCAATGTGAGTCGGATTCTCCACTAGATTCCTCTTCTTGGATTTGTACTTGAACCTCGGAGGTGGTGGTGGTTGTCAACAAATTCCACACTGCAAAGGCGGAATCAATGTTAGAAACACGTAAAAGATAATCTTTAGATAATGTGCTTCTAATGGCCTCAAGGGCTTGTGCATTGGCCCCTATATGATTGCTATTACTAAGAAGGATTCCTTGGTAATGGCAAGGTAAACTTTATGACCTAGGGTTTGTAAATAAACAGTCATTCTAATCTTCCAAACCTGAATGTTGGAAGGGTCAAACATAGGTGGGGTCATGAAAGCCATGGTAAACTATATGTGTGCAAACAAGCAAATGCAAACAATAGATTAGCAAGCAAATGGATCTCACTCTTAGGATGTTAAGCCTAAGTATCAGGAGCACTAGCTCTGATACCAATTGAAAAAAAAACACCTAGAGGGGGGTGAATAGGTGTTAGTGCTAATCTAAAACTAAATGCAAAACTAAGTGCGCTAAATGCGGAAGCTAATGCAAATTTTTCAATCACACTTAATACAATCAACAAGTGTAGCCGAATTCCCCGTGAAGGGCTCTGGACTAACTCCTCTTGATTCCCTTGAATGGGTTGAGGTGCTATGTGAAGCTCTTGTTGATTAAGTACACGTGAGGCACACACAAACAACCAAGCATATAAGATGATATATTAATATGAATATATGCAAGGCACAAATGCAAGCAATATATGATATGGCAATAGTAATTATGCTCACACAAGCAATATATGATATGAATGAGGTATGATGCTTTGCACAAATAAATGAGAGAGAGAATGATGCTCAAAACAAGCAATATATGATATGAATGAGGTATGATGCTTTGCACAAATAATTATGCTCAACACAAGCAATATATGATATGAATGAGGTATTATGCTCAACACAAACACATGGATATGTTTCGAGGTTCGAGCACCCTTGCTCTACATCCCCGCCTACACCACCGTGTAGGATTTTCAATCCACTATACCGTCCACCGAGAACTCCCACCGAGGGAACCTTCACCGAGAAGGATTTTTACAACATTGGAGTACCGAACTCCTCTCCTCAAACAACCACCTCACAACCGAGGGGTAGCCCCATAGCTAATACAACAACCAATCCACCTCACACTTGAGGGATACAAACCAATAATCAACTCTACCTCACCAAGAGGGAGTAAACACCAATCTCCACCTCACATAGAGGGAGCAAACCAACAACCCAAATCACAACCTCAACCTCTACCAAAGAGGGAGCAACCAAGAAATCAAGGTTTACAATAGGTGGTCTCTTTCAACCACAAACCTCTTTCCTTTTTCTTTTTCCACAAAACAAAGATCCTAAATAGATTAGGATAGAAGATAGCTCAAGTGTGGAAAACTAGGTGTTTGGAAAACAAGCAACAAGAAAACACTTGGGAAAAATTCTTGCAAAAGATATAGAATGAAAACCAAGACAAATCTTCCAAAATCCTCTTTTCTTTGATTTTTTCCAAAAACCTAAAACAATAAAGATTGAAAGATTAAAGCCCCAAATACTTTTGAAAACTCTTTAAAAACACTTAAGAAGGTCTGAAATTTTTGCTCTTAAAAACTTCTTTAAAAACTATGAAGAAATGGGGTATATATAGCCCCAATACAAAACTAGCCGTTAGAGCTGAGCTGGCAGCTCTGACAGGCAGCGTCGACCGGTCCGGTCGACCGCCAACGGTCAGAATTGTGACCGTTGGGCAACCATGGTCGACCGGCCCGGTCGACCTAAACAAACAGAGAGCTTTGCTCTCAGACCGGTCGACCGTCCGGGTCGACCGTCCCAGTGTCTCCAAACGTGCACAGATTTGTGCACGTCGGTCGACCGACCCGGTCGACCGACTTCAGCCTAGTCGACTATGTCAGTTTGACTAGTCGACTGATTGAAGCCTGGAACAGAAACTGGGTCAGAAAACCAGTTTAAAAATATTTGAAAATTCTTTTAAGTCTTCTAAAAATCTACAAAACTTGTTTTAACATTTTGTATTGAAACACAAACTTGTGATAAAAATTTCAAGACATATATCAATCATATCATTTCATTTTTGAGTCTTGCAAATTTTGTCAAAAACAAAACTTGTATTTTTATCAAACTTGATTTTTCAATACATGAATAAGATAGTCAAAATAAGCTTGTCTAAGAAGTTAAAAGCATGTATGTATATCTAGAACATATCTAATATACATAAAAACTATTTAAGCTTGTTTTGATCAATTATTCATGAAAACCAAATCCAAAACATAAAACTTTTGTGTGTTGTGCACTTGAGCATATCAACTATACTAAGCTTTACAAATGGATCTAAAACACACTATCTAAATTATGGATACCTAAGTCTTCTTGATGATCTTCATCTTCAAGTTGACTTGCTCCAAAACTCCATCCATGGGCTAGGCAATGTGTGATCTTGAAGCTTTGGCCCTGGAATCATCATGAAAGCTTCTAAACTCCTTGTTGAAGCTAATCACTAACTAATATCTTGGTTAATGATCTGAAACTTAAACAACACAAGATTATTAGTAACATAACTACATGAGTTAATCATCATCAAAACTAGGGTGGAAGGCCTTTGGGCCACAGATACCCCCGTGGACAGTCAACCAGTTAGCAGTCGTCTAGGTCTAGGTCAACCTTATTATAGGCTTGTTTTTGAAATTTTTTTCTTTGTTTGATTGTTTATTTGCTTTTTTTTTTTGACATCTTTGTGTTATGGATTACAATTATAATTATTCCAATGCATATGTGATCCATACTTCACTCCGATCTCTTTTGACTCGGATGTTACCAATCTAGCATTTCATAACTCGAACCAACCAAGTATGCAAGATTGGTCTTATCCGAATCAATATATACTCCAGTCCCAATACTATAAACAAGACTGAAATAATCATCACTACTCTTCACAAAGTCAGTGGGGATACAATCTCCTGAGTATTATGGTCAACCACCTTACCAACATCAAGCTTCATATACTCTTTCTCCCGAACAACCATTAGAAGAACCAAATGACTGGGAAAAGAGGATGGAAGCCTTAGAGGAACTAGAGCGACGAATTCAAAATCTAAAAGACTCGAAAACTCATCAAAGTTTTCAAATTTAAGATCCTTACTCTATTTTTCAAGTCCCACAGTAAGAACATACTGACTCGAAATCCATGATTCAATTCCAAAGTGATCCTTTCAATATGATAGAAGCAAGACTTAGTCAATTGGAAAACATGTGTAGGAATAAGAAAACTCTCCTTACCCAATCTTTGACTATTTCTAACAATTCTAATCATATTGATGAAAGCAAAAAATCATGGAATCTTGAAGACTTTGACCAAGATTCAATTTCACCACAAAACCTTGAACTTAACCAATATCAACCCATTGACAAATTGGCAAGTTTTCATTTCAATGAAATTGAACTTGAATATGAATGTGTACCCGACCTACAACTTTGTGATTCAATTCAATCTTTGAACTATGTTAATTCTGGCATCTTTACCCAAGTTGGACTCATTTTCCCGAGCCAACATTGATTCCTGTATCCATAGATTTTAAAATTGAATCACTTTTTTTGGATTGTCACACTTCATTGATGGGGGAATGTGAAATTAAATTCTTTGTTTGGACTCAACTCTTGAACCTAAATGATTCTCGAACCCAAAGTTGATTTTTCCAAGTTAGTATTGGTTCCCGAACTTTTTATTTCAAAACTCAAATCATCCATTCCACAAAATCACATTCTATTGTTGGACCAAAGTATTAATCATAATGATTCAGTGATGATCTTCCAAGATTGGTCATGTAAAGGGAATAATTTTCATAATAAGTTCATATTGGGGATTGTAAATATGTAAATAGACAAGAGGTCAATACAGGTGAGTTCCGTGAATCACCACATTATCTTGATTGGGTAGCAATGCTTGGCCCAATCAGACCACCACCGGAACCACCACCATAAGGTAATTTTCCTTCTCTTTTCATTTGTTTGATGTATATACACATTCACGATGCATTGAGGACAATGCATGAGATAAGTGTGGGGAGGGTTTACTAACGTAGGTTGTTTTAAATTTTTTTCTTTTACACTTCTTTTTAGAAAATTTTTAAAATTTTTTTGTATAAAAACTCTTTTCTTTTCTTTTAACAAATTTTTTTGAAATAAGAAAATAGTTTTGATTTATTTTTAAGAAAATTAAGATTATCTTAGAATCAGGAAAGCCTAAAATTATGAATTTTTAAACTGAGTCAAAATAATAGATCTTATTTAAATTTTAAGATAAGAAAGTAAGATTGAAAAGATAATTTGATATTGAATTTTTTGCCTTAGATATATGCACTTCACACTTACACGATTTTTAGGATTGGAGCAAAGACTAAAATGCTATAAAAAAATGCCATAAAATATATAAAAAATGATGATAAAATCACTTATTTAAGCTGAGTAGTTATGTCTCAGGAAGCATGATTATTCACGCCTAAAATGGTGGACAAAAATAAAATAATCCCCTTTAGTTTTGTGTCTTATTTACTCGAGTCCTTAAGCCTGAGGGATGTTCTCATCTATTACCCTAAAACTATCTGGTTTGGGAGTCACCGGCTAAAGGCTCACTACCCGGGTAAATAAGAAAGCCTAAAAAAACTATGAAAAGAAAAAAATAAAATAAACGGCATGAAAGTTAAGTCGATATCCTTAAAATCTTCACAGTTCACAAAGTGCATAATTTTCTAAGAGTTTTATGAAAGATCAAAGAATCAATTCAATTTTAAATTCTTATATTTAATTTATAACAAGATTTTGCATTTAGACTTAGTTTAAGGAAGAATAATTTCTGGTTAACCTATGACCTTGGATCACTTAAATTTTTCAAAAAAATATTTTATATTTTTCTCTATTTCAAAATGCGTTTTCAAATACTAACGTTTGATTTCTTTCTGTATGGATTTTGTGGGTGTATCCGTTAAAAACCCTCAGGAGATAAAATTCCTCCTCTCGGGGAAACTTAGAGGTTTAACGGCTTGTTACACACGCTCAGTGCAATCGCGTCACCCGCGAAAGTGATATAATAAATTTCTTAGTTAGTTTTTCCTGTTTTACTCGGGACGAGCAAAAGATAAGTGTGGGAGTGTGATTAGTTTCTAAAATTGCATATTTCATACCACATCTTCACATTTATTTAATATTAGATTCTGTTAATAATATCTCTCTTGTATGTTTCTAGGTCCATGGCATGAAGTGAAGAAGCAGCCTAAAATCCCATTTATTTGGTGATTTAAACCTACACATATAACCATTGATTTTGGAGGTGTGAATCTGTCAAAACCGGGTGCCCATATCAAGAAACTAGGAAGTACAACAGATAGGGGGCGAAGTGACAGCGCGTGGCAGGCAGCGCCGTGCGCGTGGCCACACTATGACCGCATTTTCGCGGCTCTTTTGTGGAGCCGCGCGTCAAGATTTACGCGCGGACGCGGCTTTTGTGTGGAGCCGCGCGTCAAATCTTGACGCGCGGCTCTGTACACGCTCCCTGGTGTCCCCTTTTGACGTGCGGCTCTGTACATGCTCCTTGGTGCCCCCTTTCTTCTATAAATACCCTGGGATTTCTAGAGCTCAAGAAGAGAAGAGTTTTGAGGAGAGTTTTAGGGTTTTCTTCTCCATGTATATAGTTTTTAGGGTAGTTTAGGTTTGTTGTTTTTTTCTTCTTCCTCTTTTATATTTTCATTTCTTGTAGATCTTGTAATAGGAAAGAGAGTAGTACATAAGATGAAAGCAAGAGTGCTTTTAATGAAGGGTGACACTCTATGAAAGATTCTCTCTTTATCTCTACTTGTTTTCTTCTCTCTAACTCCTTTTACATGCTTAGCTAATTTTCTCTCATGAAACTAACTACTAACCACTAACTTGCTAACTTCTTACTTGATAATCCACATGAATCTAATAGCCTCTACTTGGTCTTGCTTTTGCAAGAGCCATTGATGGCTTATGATGATGGATTCTAACACTCTAACATCCTAACTCTCTAACAAGCTAACATTACTTTATTCTATGTTTGCTCTTATTTAGTTTTAATGGTTTAAGTGTAGCTTGCACTTATTTGTTGAGTTTGGATTTGATGAGTTATCTTATGGGTCATGCTTTAAAACGCTCTTGAACCAAGGATCAGTGATGTCCAAGGATACATGTGAGGCAACTATCACTAAGAGATTAGCATGATTGGTGGAGTCATTAGTAGTTAGTAGCCATGAGTTTTCTTTTCTTTTTTTACTTTGTTTTAGAAATATATCAAAAATCACAAAATTATCTTTTCTATGTTTTCCACTTCTTTGTTTTCACCGTACTCTTCTCTTTCCATTCCTTGTTTTCTTTTCTTTTCATTCTTTAAAATATTGAAGAAACTTTAACACACTCGTGAACATACCGGTAAAGCATCTATCGCTTTCCGTCCCTGCGGTTTTCGACCTGTTTAGCCTCAATGCTATAATGAAAGTATCGAGGAAATCAAAGCACGCACTCTTAACCCTTGATTTCAAAACAGACACTTTTCGTGTGCAGTTTTCACCCGATCAAATTTTGGCACCATTGCCGGGGATGGGAACGGTTTGATTTCACGTTTTTTGTTGACTTTTCTTCTTTGTTTTTGGTGTGTAGGTCAAATTTTTAGCATTGCAGAAGTCCACACTTGCTTTTGTGTGGTTCAGTAAATTTTTGTATATTGTTATATTCTGCTTCTAGTTTTTGTTTTGATTACCTGTGCACGTAATAATTAAGAACTAAAATACGAAATTGGATGCTTTAAATTGGTATAGACATTTACATCTAGGCACGTGTCAATTTCAATTAGCGTGAAGAGCTGAGCACTAGGTACGCCTACCAGGCGTAGCTAGGAGACCTGACGGTCTGAACGCACTCCTCTTTCGAGGAAGTGAGTGAAAGGCCCTAAAGGTTGAAGGGCCGAAGGCCACGTATGTACCCGCAGAAGTGTTAGTACCAATCATACGCATGCAACAAGTAGTAACGAATTTATCAGTAGAGTGGTAAAACCGGAGGTTAAGAAAGGCAGGAAGGTAAGCGAGCAATCAAGTGGAGCTAGACAAGCTGGAGCGGGGCTAACGCATAACACTAAACGTTATCACGCCTGATGTAGTTACCGCTCACGGTGAACCCACGATAACGTACAACAATCGCTCGCGGCGTAACTACACTCGAACAGAGTTAGCGATAGAGCGCTAGGCTCGCTTACCAGGCGGAGCATGAGAGCCCGGAGGCTGAACGCAACCTGAGGGTTGGTATAGAAAGCCCAAAGGCTGAACGCAGACCGAAGGGTGGGTTTAGTACCTGCACGAGATGTTAGCACCACAACAAGATGTTAGCACCACACGAATACACATATCAACGTGATAATAACTAAATTACCATGGAGTGGAGAAGCCCGGAGGCTGAGTAGGCCAGAAGGCCGAGTAGAGAGCCCGGAGGCTAAACGATCACGAAAGGTCGGCCACGATATAAGGCAATATTAAGGCACATCATAGGCGATATATGAGTACATGCATAAACTAGACTACTACAAGCATTTATCACATCGATGCAATACATTATACTATAACAATGCCCATGTCCACAGTATACCACACCCATACTGTACAAACACAACACCGATTACATGTCCACAACACCGATACAAATACACCATACACATATAAGATCTCAGAAATTACACAATTTACATAAATACAATAGAATCACCCGCCGAAGCGGGGAACCCAGAACAGGCGAGAGCACTCGCCTAAAAAAATTCAAAAATCACCATAAAATTCTGAAATCCCCAAATATTTGCACATGCGGCCGGGCAAACCCATCGTCACTCCGAGAGAGAAATTTTATGGAGAGAAAATAGAGAGAGATGAAGAGAGAGAACAACAGAGAAAGAGAGAGAGCGTGAGAGAGAGAGAGTTTTCAGGAGAGAGAAAGAGGAGACTGAGAGAGAAATGGGGAGAGGGGAGTAGTGGCCGGCTATGGCTGGCCAGAGGTGGCCGGCGGCGGCCCTGGCCGCCGGCGGTCCTCAGATAGAGAGAGAGAAAACAGTGAGAGAGAGAGAGAAAGAGAGAGAGGTGAGAGAGAGAGACAGAAAGAGAATAGAGAGTGGCCGCAACGGCCGGCCAGTGGTGGCCGGCGTCCACGACCAGAGAAGAGAGAGGGGTGGAGAGAGAAGCTAAAACAGAGAGAGGAGAGAGAAGAAAGAGGGAGGAGAGAAAAAGATCTAGGGGAAGGGAGCAAGGGAGAGAGAAGAGGAGAGGGACTAGTCGGCTAGCCTTGCCGGCCAGTGGTCACCGGCGACGGCCCTGGCTGTTGGCGGTCACCACAGAGGGAGAGAGGGAGGGAAAAAGAAGAAAAAAAAGAAGAAAAAGGAAAGAAAGAAGAAGAAGAAGAAGAAGAAGAAGAAGAAAACGAGAAGGAAAGAAAAAGATAGGGGGGGGCGGCTGAGGTTCCACGGCGGTGGATCTGGAGGAAGAGGAAGAAAGAAGAAGAAGAAAGGAGGAGGAGAAGAAGAGAAGAAGGAGAAGAGAAAAGGAAAGAAGAAGAAAAAAGAAAAATAAAAAAGGAGGAGAGGGGCTCGCCGGAGTTAGGGGGCCACCGCCGCGGCGGGGCTGGCTCAGTGCGGCGGTGGCAGCGACGTTCCCAGAGGAGGAGAGGGGCGCGTCGGAGTTAGGGGGCCACCGGTGCGACGGGACTGGCTCAGTGCGGTGGTGACGGCGGTGTTCCCAGAGAAGGGGAGAGAAGGAGAAAGGGGGAGAAGAAAGAAAAAGGAAGGGAAGAAAGAAGAAAAAAAAAAAAGAAAAGAAAGAAAGGGAGAGAGGGTGATGGGGGTGAGGTGATGGGGACCGGCACCCCCCATGTGGCACGCACAGGGTGATGGGATGGGGGAAAGAAAAGGAAAAGGAAAAAGAAAGTAGAAATATTTCGAAAATAATATTATTATATTATCGAGAAATATCGACCATTTCAGAAAAATCCCCAAAAATATTTGAGGTAGAAAACATCACCCTGAGAAATAATATGAAGTCAGTTTTTAGAAATAAAATCACGTTTTCAAACTAAAAATTCTGAAATCTACCGGATATCCGGTCTACACCAAAATCAGTCGAACTTCGATAAATTCAGAAAAATTCCTTAAAATACAATAAGGTAGAAAATATGATTCTAAGAGAAAATATGAAAACGAATTTTAGAAATTCATTCCATTTGTAAATTAAAAATCTTGGAATTGACCAGCGATACTGGCCAACACCAAATCTGGTGAAATTTTGATAAATTCAGAAAAATCTTCAAAACTGCGTTGAGATAGAAAATACGATTCTGAGAATCAATGTAAAAGCATTTTGTAGAAAGTCAACTTCATTTGTAAATTAAAAATCCGAGAATCGATAGGCGGCACCGGTCTATACTGGTTTTGAATATTTTGCAATTTGATTCAGAAAAATTCTAGAAAATCATTGAAAATCTAAAATATTAGAAACAATGTTTGAAACTAAAACCGGTCAAATCTGACTACCGAAAGACCAAATCTAGTAATACACTAGGAGCAGGTCCCCGATTCAGATTAGGACTGACTCTGAGTCACAATCACATAAATAATCACAAAACAAAAATAATTACGGAAAGTAAATTGAAAAATACGATCAAAAAATCTAAATACGTATCTAAATATGTATTCCGAGAACAGGGTGTTGCAATAATATAATAATATTAAAATTTAGTAAGCAAATACATGGAGATTTATTTAACTCGTCCCAAAGGAACTACAAACAGAAAACATGTAATTTTTTTTTCAAGTTCGGTGTATTTCAATTTCGATGTATCTTCAATGTTTGATAATGAGAAATTTAAATTAATATTAAATATATTCAATATTAGTATCATTATGAAGGTATCGACCAGATATTTCCAACAATATAATTTTTATGTAAAATAGATAAGTAAATTTAAATTTATATTGATTTTAAATAATTAGTTTAACTATATTAAAGGAGAGATTTGATATTCTTAAAAAGTTAAATGTGACTTTAAGGGCAAAACTGAGATTTTAAATTGTGAATAGTGATATAGAGGGAGCCCTTTATTTCTCCCTCAACTCTCTAAATTTAAAAAGAGAAAAAGGCTTTCTCTACATTTAGAGGGGGTATAGAGGGCTATTGGAATGTATCACCTCTAAATATAGAGATATAGGGGCTGTTTGTTTCCCCGCAAAAGGCCGCAAAATCGTAAGTCGTAAAACCTTTTTTCCATTTTTCGCTGTTTGTTTCGCTGCAAAATAACTTGCAAAATACAACACTCATTTCCCACTTGCAGTTGCTACAGTTAAATTTGTTGTCATGTAAATCTCACTTTTACACTCACATTTTTCCACTTGCAATTGCTACAGTTAATTTTGTGATCATGTAAATTTCACTTGTAGTACACTTGCAGTTCCAAAGCAGTTACTTGATAATCAATATATAATTTAATATTATTAAATATTTAATATTTTTAATATTTTTAATAGTGTTTAATTTCTTATCTAATTATTTTATATTTGTATTTTTTAGTTTTTTATTATTTTTAATATTGTTTTAATATTTAATATTTAATTATTTTAATTTAATTTTTTTATTTAATATTGTTATTTAATACTTTATTATTTTATTATATTTACACCAATTTTCTTAATATTTTATTAATATAACAATAATATGCTTTAATATAAATTATTATATATTTAATTTATTTATTTCTTAATATAAATTATTACTTTATTAATATTATAATATACTTTAAAATTATATTAATATTTTATTATGTTAATATTGTAATAATTCATTATAATAATATCATAATAATATTTTATTATTAAATTTATAATTATATTTTACTTTGTTTATTTTATATTTTTATAATATTACAATATTATTATAATAAAATTTAATATTGTAATAATCTTAAGTATTTTATAATATTATAATATTATAACTATATTTTATTATTTTTTAAAGATTTTTTAATATTTATGTTTTATTAGTATCCTTAAAATTTTATTAATGTTCTTTATATTTTTTTAAAATTTTATAATTATTTATTTAGTTAATATTTTAGTAATATTTTACTAGTTTTACTAATATTTTATTAATATTATTGTTATAATTAAAATATTAAAATTATTAATATTTTATCTCAAATTTATTAGTACAATTTAATTTTAAATAGTATATTTAATTTAATAGTATTTATAATATTTAAATCACTGTTACAATTAATTTTGTGGCCAACTTTTTCACTTAAGTTACCAACCAAACACTGTAAAACACATATACTTTCTCATTCACACTTTCACTTTACCAACCAAACACCGTAAAACACAATATACTTTTCCATTTATAATTTCACTTTACCAACCAAACACTGTAAAACACAATATATTTTTTCTGCTACAGTTCACTTTTTCCATTCTCATTTTACGACTTACGACTTGCGACGTTTTACGGCGAAACAAACAGGCCCGTGGGGGTTAGAGATGGTCTAAATTTGTTCCCCGAGGTCACCGGTAAATACCCTTGATTGTTGAGTTAATTAGCGAAAAAAACAAATCAAATCAAATCAAATATTGGGACCTCCCCTTGCCTTTGTGATCTCCGGCTCCAATCAAATCAAATAAACGGACAACAGCACTCTCTCTCTCTCTCTCTCTCATCATCTGCTTCATCCCTCCTCCTTCCCTCAGGGTATAATCAAAATACAAGCCATGCCAAAAATATGTTGGCCCAAATAAATTACCTCTCTCGTTTCCGCAAGCACCCACAAACATACTTACTCAAGAGAGGCATGGGCCCACCACAAATGAGTGAGAGAAGGTGAAGCTTTTTTATTGGGCGGTGTTTGATGAAGTCAGTGTAAAGAGCAAAAAGAAAACGAAAAAGAAGAAAACGGAAAAATTAAAAAAAAAAACCGAGCCACCTCACTGCATTCCTGCCAACCGCACCCACCACTCACGTGATGAGGGGCCTTGTCCCCGTCCCAGTCCGTGAGATCCGAAGATAATGCCTCCCCCCTGGGTCCCACTCAATCCGACGGCCATTAACGATCCGTCCACATCGAACTGTCCACATTCTTGGCGACTATTCCTATATACAAAACAGTGGGGGGGAGAGACGGGAACTTTTCATAAAACCCCTCCAACATTATCAACTTACAAATCTGACCCGCCCTCTCCAATAAACAATTATCCCGCCGCCACGTGCGCCTAGTGGTGGCAATCGTGTCATGATCAGGTCGGATCAAATTCGTGTCCATTAGTTATTGAGAGCGTGGCTCACAAAAAAAAAAGTGACGTGAACTGTGAAAAGTCTCAGGTTTAAGTTTCGACTATGACTCATGTTTCAATAAAAAAAAAAAAATTGATCAATATTGCAAACTTATTATGACCGACCAAACCCAAGTTGACTAACATGTTTACAAAATTTCAACACAAAATAAAGTAATAAAACATATAAAGAGAAAAAAAAAATCACTAATATTAACTTTACAAACAAAATCTTTGACTTTATCAACAAAACTCGAGAAATTAATTCATAAATTAAATAAAATCATGCCATATAAGCCTAGGAATTTGACGGTTTATACATGTATCAAATAAATAGTAGATGAACATGTTAAATAGATTACGCTTGAAAGTCACCCCTGATTCGTCTAATCAACAGATCCGATGAGCCGACCGTTTACGACCCAAACCATATATGCTTGATCTAAACCAACAAATAACGGTTTGAATCTAGATCAGATGATCAGTTCGGATAATAATTATCACCACTACGTGTGCGTGGCTTGTCCCATAGAAATGGGTCTAAATTTGACAAATGAGACTTCTAAATTTCTGTTTAGTTTATCATATAAACGTTGGATTGAAATTCAAATGAATTAAATTTCTACAAGTGTCGATAAGTGTCAATGAACTAAAATTTGATATGTATATATATATTTTTTAACTTAGGATTAGGCCTCCTAAAGAAATATTTATTGCATAATTAGATGTAGCATTCTTCTATACTATTAAATTTTTTTTTTTAATGTAAACTTTCCTGGTATTTGAATGGTCTCAAGCACGAAATACATGAAAATTTGATATATCATCAAGAGTGCTGCAAACTCGAGATTATAACTCAAACCGAACCTAACTCATATATAATTTCCGAGGAGAAAGACCAGGAATTATGCTCAAGAGTTTGATTTGAGTTAGAAAGTTTGAGTAAGAAAAAGCATTATTATAGGCCAAGTGATAGACACAGATAAATACATAGAAAAGTTCAATTCTATTAGCCGTTTCGAGATTATTGGAAGGATCGTTGCTAGTTAGAATACGAAAATTTTCATTTTCGTTTACTTTTGAATGCCTTTAAATTATGAATTTATTTACTCAAAGGGTCAGATTGGATTGTTGCAAGTGGGAGGAAAATGTGTAAGTGAAAAATTGAGAGAAAGAAGTGGAATTAAGATTTGTACAAGTTTTCTTTTGTTTAATTATAATGTGAAAGTGTAAGCGAAAAATTATATTGTGTTTTTCAGTATTTGATTAGTAATATAGAAGTGAAAGTCGAAAAGTTGACCACATTGTTGGCCACAAAATAATATGAAAATAATATTAATCATGAAGTTTTTTGAACTATAATTAAACCGCAAGTAGGATTTATATTATCACAAAATTAACTATTTTGAGGTACAACTTATTACAAATGACATTTACATGACCACAAATTTAATTGTAGCACCTTACAAGTGAGAAAATAATAGTATAAAAAGGAGGTGTAAAAGAGAAAAGGAAAAAAAAAGTTTTTCCATTTCCCTTTTCCAACTCCAAAAAAATGCTAGAAATAGAAAATGAGTTTTCTCACTCCAGCTTTCCCTACTTCCGCCCAAACCAACACGCCCAAAGTGAATATAATCAATTTAGAGTTAAAAAAACTATTTTTGCAAACATTAAGAAGAGAAAAGTATCTGTGGTGGTCAGATTTTGATCTTCAACGGGATCGCGACACGTGTTCCACCTCGTCAAGAGTATTCCGAACAAGTAACAAATCAGCGTACCGACAGGTCCATTGCGGGCTCAAGAAGAAAGTACGAGCACCTTTTCTAGAACACTCCTCCTTCCAAGGACACTCAATCGTTCCCGAAGTCGCTCCCCCTGCCGAGGACACTTAGCAGCTCCTGAGACCGCTCCTTCTTCTGAAGACACCGGGAACGATTTCCCAATATATTCTCAACATCGAGGTCCACTCCTTTCCAAAAACTTTCACTCCGAGTAAGATAGCTTCCTTGATCTCCCGCTACAATAGTTACGACAACAGACCTCTTTGATTTTCGCCTTAAGTTATGAAACCTGACTTCCCCACGTTCGTAACAGCCTGGGTAGTTATGGGTGGAGCTGGATTTTTGGGAAATCCCAACAGTCAAGCGCCCACTATCGCAGCTTTTACAATAACTTCGCACATGAAAATCGTGGCAGTTACGCCAATCTCGCCAGCGTTCCATCCGACTCCAGGCCGACAATTTAGTACTAATAAGTCTTCTCCTCTAATGAGAAAGAGGATCGAATCGTAGAGAATTGAATTTGTAATAGAGTATTGAGAACTCATTGTATTCTCTCTGATTTAGTGAATTCTCTCTCTTTACTCTATGGTTTTTTTTTCTCTTCTGGTGTTTCATGTAATTCTCTGATGTTTGCGTTTCATTTACATTTTCGTTTACTATTTAGTGTAAAGAATTTACCTTTACAGTATCCTATTAAAAAAATATTGTTTACTTTTAAGAAAAAATATTTTTTCAAAATGATGACAAGTTAATTATGATTTGATTATGATATCCATTTCTTTCCAATCAATGCAAGCAAAAATTATAACGTGATTAGGATAATCATTTCTTTCAACTAATTACCTTTTTTTTCCCCAAATCAAAACAAACAAAAGGTATGAGAAATCGGGTCCTCCTTTGCAAAAAGTACGAAGGGAAAATAATGTTGCATTAAAATCAAAAAAAAAATTTATAGTAAAAATAATTGGAAAAATTGAGAAGAGAAAAATAAAATTTCGTTGATCTGATAACATTATCCATTTTCTGTCTAATCAAAGCAATAAAAAAAA
>JAVJIF010013335.1:0-115028 GCA_038442645.1 Agave tequilana | reverse complement strand
AAGCGTGGTGGGCTTATAACGCATCGAGAAGCGACGTGGAAGAAGAGAAGACAATATTGACATCAGTTATTCTTTTTATTTTCACAAATTGCTTAATATCTATTTCTTAACTTTAATCTTCTATTCATTCCCCGCTTTATTGAAATTTCGAGGACGAAATTTTTATTAAGGTGGGTTGGATGTAATATCCCTAATCTTAAATACTGTATTTTTTATTTTTTAAAGTATTTTATTTATTTTACTGGTGATATTATTATTATTTATTAACTCGAATTGCAGTACAAATTATTTTAAGATAGTAAATGGTATTTTAGCCTTATAATTATATTTAGCATTATTAAGTATTATCATTTTAATTACTAGCTAGTATTGTTCCTATTACTATGTTACTAGTATTATTATTATAGTTGCTATTATTGTTAATATTGATATTGTTATTATTCTTATTCATATTGTATTGTTTTAGTCATTAGTATTAATGGTAGTATTTTTATCAAGTATTATTAGATAAGATTTTTATTGTTAATAATTTTATTATTATTACTATTGTTGTTATTATTATTGTAATTATTATTGTTAATTATTATTATGATATTGTTAATCACTATTAGTAGTATTATTATTTTCATCCAAGCCCAAAGGCTTAACCCATTCTCCTTTTCCTTTTATTTTCTTTTCCTTTTTATTCTAAGCCCACATGAGCCAAGCCCACTTCTTGTTTTCATTCTTTTCTTCTCCTTTCTCTATTTTTGTCTAAGCCCAAAAAAAACTAAGCCCATAAGCCCACTATCTATTTTTCTTATTTTTCATATTACTTATTTCTTTTAACTAAAGCCCAATAATCTATAACCCATTATCATTGAGATCCTTACCCATTAACCCAAAACCCAATCTTAATCCTAATCCAAATCTATAATCTAATCTAAATACATAATCATAATTCAAATTCCAATCCAAACTCCAATCCTAATCCTAATTACTAAATTAAGCAATCTAAACCGAATCTCTTTGAGATTTTTTAGCAATATTCAATTCTTATCTTAACTGCTAAATTAAGCATTCTAAACCTAATTGGAATTTAGGTTTCTAAAATATCTTATATCCTATATAAAGAGCCAAACCCTTTCTTTCTCTTCTACCTCAAGAGAAAACCCTAATCCAACTTTCCCCACTTCCATCTTTTCTTTCTCCTCAAGCAGATCGTGAGGGAAAAGGGGTTTCGAGGCAAGGATTGAGGAGCAAGTAAGGAGGAACAACTCAAGTAAGTAAAAATCAAAACTTTATGAATTAAAATTTGATTTAATATTTCATGATTAGATTTATATTCCCATAAATTTCTCATCTAGAATTCTTATCCAAGCTCTAATAAGAAAATTAAATTGTGGAACTAGAATTTAAATAATTTATAATGTTTAACTCTTTTCATGGAGCGTTTTCTTTCGTTAAAATATCACCTTTGTTTTATATAATATATATAAGTCATAAATTATTGCCCCAATTGGAATATTAAAAAGAAAAAAAAAAGAATTGGTTTGGTTCTAATAAATTGCATATTAAAAATATTTATTCTAAAAAGAAAATTTTTAGAACTTAATTCCAATGATCTAAATTAGACACATAGGCTAATCTATCAATATATCAAAACTCAATCTAAAAATCTAATTAAAATACATGTGAACATATACCAACCCATATTTTAAATTACAAAATTTTCAGGAATTTTTACAGCAAAAGATTCCAAAAAAAATATCTTTATTTTGGCTGAGGCCCATAAGCCTGTTTTCAGCACAGCTCTGTGTGGGCTGCCCCTTCTGGATCCACACCCGCACAACAAAACCCGACCCAACAGAAAAATTCAGATTTGTTAACCTGCAGAAAAATAATTAAAATAATTAGTTAAAAATATCAGAAAAATAGAGAACAATATAAATATCAATCTACACTACTTCTATTTTCTATGATAAAATTTTCAGAGGAATAACAACATAAATTAAATCAAATTACTCCCTTTAAAGTTAGTTTCTCTTAGTTTCTCTTAATGATAAATCTAAACCCGTTAAGAAACTTAATGCTAAAAAGTCTTTGAAAACCCAACAAAAGAAAATTTAAAATTAGTCAAAATAAACCTATTAAATTCATGTAATTTAGAGGATCATACTCCCAACCTTAAGGTAATTAATCAAGATTAAATAAATAAAAGATTCTAACAATTCCTATTGAAATAATTTATGTAGATTTACCGGGAGACTACAATTTCAGTGCTTTATATTGTGATCTAGTTCAAGTGAGTATTTCACTTCTTTGTTTAATTTTATTTAATTTTGTTGTGAGTGTTCGTTCTTGTACATTTCCTTATTTACCGTTGCCGGTATGCATTTACATGTTACACTTATCATTTCATGTGGCGTTCTGTTATATGTTATAGTTTGATTACTTGTACTACTTCGTGAGACACCCATGATTGCTCACTTTAATTACGTAGTTGATATGAGCTTGTATTAGTGTTATTTCCTGTGTTGTAATTTGTCGTTGTTGGCTTGGGCCTAGTTTTGATACACTTTAGACTGTGACTTGATTCGGCTCGGACCTTGAGGTTGATATAGGTTGTGTTTGAGATTAATAGTAGATTTTATGTGTATTAGTTACCAGATTTGGCATTCATGATTATCACTTTTACAGGAACCTTGGCATGATTATAATACTGCTACCAGACATCTGGTACTCCTGTACCCTGAACTCCTGTATCCCCTGTACTCATGTGCCATGAACTGTTACCCTGTTAATAGCGCACAGTCATACCGGCGTTCGGCGGAGCATGCCGCCTGGTGTCGGGATGACGAGGATGTATCCCACAATCGTGCTAGCATCCGGCGGATCCTGAATGGAACTAAGTGCCACACGGAGCAAAGTGCCACATCACACGCGTGGTGGGGGCCACCTCTTGAATCTGTGGGGGCCACTTCTAGAATCCATTCCCCTCAGAGCAAAGTGCCACATGGAGCAAAGTGCCATACCACACACGTGGTGGGGGCCACCTCTTGAATCTGTTGGGGCTACCTCTTAAATCTGTAGGGCTACTCCTACCTGTGCCGCCTGGTGTTAGCGTGATAAGCATTCTCAGTGCATATTAACATCCACACATACCTGTATGTTGATAACGCCATGAGCATATGTTATTTGGTCTCTCCCCTATTCGAATAATGGTACCCGCATATTGGAGTTCGAATGAGTTCTACTGGAAGTGCGGGCTCTAGTGTGAACTATCGGTGTTGTGGGACGCCGGTGGGAAAGGGACAAGAATAACAAAGGACACTAATGATTATTATTGAATAATTTGAATGCAATACATTCATGTTCTCCGGTTATAGTAATAAATCATTTAATTAGGTGTTATGCCCTGAATTGATACCCTGCCTTATGACGTATGAATGTACACATGACCAGATTATATACTAGACTAGTGACATATGCTAGGTTACACATCTTGACATTAGTTGTTTGTTTATCATTGTGATTGTTGCCTTTTATCTTCATTCATGTTGTTATTTAGTTATCCTATTCGAATAATGGTACCCGCATATCAGAGTTCGGATGAGTTCTACTGGAAGTGCGGGCTCTAGTGTGAACTGTCGGTGTTGTGGGACGCCGGTGGGAAAGGGACAAGAATAACAAAGGACACTAATGATTATTATTGAATAATTTGAATGCAATACATTCATGTTCTCCGGTTATAGTAATAAATCATTTAATTAGGTGTTATGCCCTGAATTGATACCCTGCCTTATGACGTATGAATGTACACATGACCAGATTATATACTAGACTAGTGACATATGCTAGGTTATACATCTTGACATTGGTTGTTTGTTTATCATTGTGATTGTTGCCTTTTATCTTCATTCATGTTGTTATTTAGTTATCTTATGGTTGCAGTTATCTTCTTATTATTCTATGCACATTGTTTATATGCACGAGCAGTCTTCTTTACACACACACACTCATTAGGTCACTTCTGACGACCCTGAATTCGCACGTCCAGGGTATTTGACATCTTTTTATATTGTCAGGTATTCGATGAGACCATACATATTGCGAGGAGCTTGAGTCTCTCTTTTCTTGATTATAGGTATTTTTGTTCTTTTGTTCATGTTATTTTCTTGATTCTATCTTTATCGCATCCAGTTGTCATTTCTTTTCTATATTTATCTGCTATCATTATGTTAGATAATTATATGTTATATTGCAGTGATATTAATTTATCATGGTAGATTTTATAGCTTGTTCGGGTTACTTAAGGCTTAGCGTATGTGCGTGGGTATTTTTCTCGTGTACATACGTCGCTGACTCTCGTCGCGACTCTGCTTCAGCGTATTTTGGAAAACGGGGCGTGACATTTATCGTTGTTAGTATTATTTATATGTTACATGTATCATTTTATTTGACCGTCTGATATATTTGACCAGTATGATTACCCTACCATTTCATATGACATCAGTGACCATATAGCTTATGTATTTAGTTGATATGAGCATTTATTGGTATCATTTCATGTATTAGTAATTCATCTTTGTTGGTTTAGGCCTAGTATTGATATACCATAGACCGGACTTGATCTTATAATTGACCTAGTTTTGATAAATCTTAGAATATAAATATATTGATCTTGAGGTTGATTAGTTTGTGATTAAAGTTAGAGATTCATATTTTATGTGAAGTATTTGTTGGACAAATTGTTTGGTGATTATTCCAACTAGAACTCCTATAGATATTGAGGAAGAGTTAGATATGATATTGCTTTATCGATAGACTGATTTACTGATACTTGAATTAGTATTGAATTAGCTAGAGTTGGAGTTGACCTGAAATTTTTTTTTACATTGAATTTGATCAGTGGACATTATTGTGGTGGACTTGACCTTGAGTTGAGGAGTAGGCGTATATTGGGTTGACCTGACCTGGTGCATGTATAAACATAATTGATTAGTAACTTAGATTTTCTGGATATTGTGATCGAGCTTAATAAAAGTGAGAATATATGATGATCTTAATCAGATTGGATAGTGATGATTGGTTAGAAATAGATGATTATGTATTTTATATGTTGGGACCTGGATATATCAGTGACTTAAAGGATGAATATACTGATAATGTAGAGGAAGGATATACTGCTGAGTTGATTGACATGAGCTTGATATTTGTTATAGAGGTTTTTGATTAGTGTTCTGATGAATTGATATAGCTGGATTATAGTTATGAGTATTTTCGGTTTTACTCCTGATTATATTGTTGAGTATTGATGACCTTATTGACATTGGATACAAGATGTAAAGATGATCGAGATGTCATGTTGATCGGGGATGTTGCACTCCTTAATTGTGTTCTTAATTATAGTTAGATAAATCTGATTTTGAGGATGTTCCATTCTTATTTGTGATCTCGATATTCGTTGTTTTTGTTGATCTCGAGGATATCAATAGACTGGTATTCATGATTGATTCTTAGTTATGTTGTTACCCAGTTATAGAGATAGAATTATTGTGAGAGTGATTTCATTAATATCGATGACCATATTATATACTCAGAGTTTGATAGCATTTACTATTTGATCACAGTTATTAGTGACTTAGAGGATCAGAGTTGTTTAATAGGATAAGAGAACTGATTATTAATTTATTGGACTTATGGTTTACGGTATCAGATACAGACTTAATAGTTGATGTTCGAGATGACTATGTGATTCGAAGTTGATAGATCAGTTATTGTTATATCCAGTATGGATGGATGAGATGTTGATCGGTTCTAGATGAGACTGTTTATTAATTAGAGTCCAACTTGATATGTATCATTCCATGTTACTGGAACTACTGGGAAAGTGTTGTTAGACTGTAACACCATGTACAGTCCTATTGTTCATTGTATATACAGTTACTGATACTGTTTCCAGTCCTTGTTACTTTTCACTGTGTATGCGATTACTATTTTCTGTCACTGTATCGTCCCAGTACTCTAGGTAATATGATCTTGATAGTTTTAACTGAATTAAATAATAATATAAAAAGACAAATTACACTGAGATTGGGAAAATTAATGGAAGAGACAGCGTCTGTATTTTGGGATACAGGTTGTGCAGCCAACTGAGAGTTCCACTGCAGGGTTCCCGGGGGATGACTGGCATCCCATCTATACTGTTTACTGTTCCATTTTTTAGAGTGTGATTATTGTTACTATCACTGAGTACCTAGTAGTACGGCTTGGTTTAGCGTCAGAAAGCTGAGGTCGTAGTCCCGGCTATGTACGGGACCCACCTAAAGCATAAACAATGTCTCCAACCAATCAATTTTAATAACATAGGACCCTGATTGACACGTATGATAGGCGTAGTATGGGATACGTCTATTATATATGGCAATTGGTGTTTGCTGATATAATAAATAATAATGAACTGTCTATAGTGTACCATGATCTGATTGTACTCACGACCTGATTGTACATGTGGTTCTGATATAGAGTAACATTACTGATACATGTATTCTATGTTGGACACTTGACTATACTCATGACCTGATTGGACATCTGATTCTATTATTGACTGCATTAGTACTATCTATTTATATTCTACATACTATTTTTGCCATATTCCAGTATATAGTTTTCTTTCATATATTCACACATTATATGCATGTGCACTTTTTCTTTTTATTTTACACACTCATTGGGTTGCTTTCTGACGAATCTGGATTTGCATGTTCAGATCGATGTTTTTATTTCTTTAATCAGATGTTGATGAGCTCGTACGCTTCGCGAGGACATGGATTTCTTTTTGTTCGATTCTGGTATTCTTGCTTCTCATTTATTCAAGTTATTTTCTGATTCTCTCTGTATCGCATTCAATTGCCATTTTCTTCTTATTTTATATGATATCATGTGTAGACATCTATATGTATTGTTGCAGTGATATTGATTTATCATAGTGATTATATAGTTTGTTCAGGTTACTTTAGGCTTAGCGTGTATACATGGGGTATTTTCCTCGCGTATACGTCGCCGACTCTCGTCGCGACTCCGTTTTCCACGTATTTTGGAAGCAGGGTGTGACACCCTCCTTTCTCTCTTTTGATCTCTTTTGATCTCTTTATATATCTCTCTTATTAGGTCCTAAATCCCACCCAATTACCCACATCTAAACTCATTAACACCAAACCCAAACCTACTAACCCATGTACCCATTCCACTTAAGTTAAATGGATCCAGGTTATGGATCTGAACTCAACCCGTTAGCAACCTAAACCCGCATCCAATATAGAGAAAGATAAACTTACAGAAAACCCCTGGCTAATTTATAATATTTGCATTTTTACATATTTATTACATATTTAACTTATTTTATTGGTTTTAGTGTTAAGACTATATCTGGAGCAATCAAACTCCGAATTAGACGATTCTGGAGCCGTTGTGATTGTTGAAAGATGATCTACATCTTTGTAGTAGCTATGCAAGTATTTTTTTCATAAATTATATTTTTATCATATTGAATGAAACTGATTGTTTTATTTAAATAAAACATGATTATCAGTAAATCACTATAATTAAAATATGCATGATTGTTCTTTAGACATAATCGATAAAATAATAACTTATTTTGTTTCTTGATTTATTGTAAAATATGGATGAATTATCTAAATATCGAGTCAATATTAAATGGTGTATTAAAGAAACTCGTGGTTAATAAATTAATAATTTTAATAAATATATTAATAAATAAATTGATAATTGAAATTGAAGATTATATATAACAATTTTGTGATATTAATCATATTAATAATATTATAATCACTACTATAAATATGAATATCTGACACATTATTATATTTGTGATATTACCATGTATGACCACTGTTACCTGACTCACAACGGGCACTATTATTTATACATTTTGATGTCACTTACATGGTTTACATTTATTTACATATTCATGTACACCTATTACACGGATTCTCTGTTATGCTAAACACCATCATTCATGTACTTTTAGAACTGTGACATGTATATACTATCACAACAGACATTATCATTTCATGTACATGTATTACCGTTACACAGATATTATTACACATGACACTATTATTTTATATTCATGTACCACTGATACACGGATACGCTATTCCACTAGATATCGTTATTTCATATATTTGTGTCATTGCTACATGGATACTCTGTACATAGTTATTTCATGTTTTCATATCACTATTATATAGATTCACCTGTATACATGTGTTGATCGTTTCTGTATCCCTGTTGCATGGATCACTGTTCCTATTAAATGGATATTCATGTATTCCCATTGCATGATTGTTTCTCGTACTGATATTAATATATATTATTACTGAACATGTTAGCTATTGATATCCGATGTGTGGTAGAGACTGCCTCTTAAATCTCACATCTCCTGTTTTCTATTTCCTATTATCTTGTTTAATGATATCAACATAGCTCACGTTCAGTTATAGTGTTACACATATCATGCATTGTTATTGTTCCTGATATACTATGTACTTTAAATATAATAAATATAACATGAGAATGGGAGAGACTTGACAGTTGACTAGATCTTATCGGGTGGATGTCTGAATCCATTATAGTCCCACAGAAGGGAGGGGGTAGTGCTGGCTACCGTCTGTTATAACTCATTGAGCTCCCATTTCCCGTTTCTTATTACAGCCTTAGCGAGCTGGCCCTGATCTCAGCAGCCAGGGGTCTGTTTAAGATCGTGATCTCGGGTATGCACGGGTACACCTGATAGAGCTCCTTGACCATTGAGTTTTTAATTAACATAATAAAATAGTATAAACAATTATGACATCAGGAGCGCTTATTATTTGGTCACTCTTTTGTCCAAATAATGGCACCTGTATGCCATGTTCGGATGAGTTCGGCTAGAGTATGGGCTCTGGTATGAACTGCCAGTGGTATAGAACACTGGAGGAAATTGATTATAATATCAGGCGATACTGATTGTTATTATTGTATAAAATAACATGACTTACTCGATACATGTATGTTATTGTCCATTTATACTTGTTACAGTGGCCGATATCTTATCTATCACCATGTTACATGTATATCTTGCACTTCATGGGGAGACACACTATTCATGTACACGTATACTCTGCATTTCATATATTCCCTATTCTATATATTCTCTTCAGATACATTGTTGATGTATAACCACAACACAATATTATGATTGTTTTGCGTACTTCATGTATACATGTTCATATTAATCATTATATCATCATGCTACTATTTCTATTAGAATAAATAAATAAGAAATAATTAAGACTTAATATATGTTAATTAAAGAAATTGATATTGTTAATGTATAACTAAATAATAAATTTTATTACTCATATTCATAATAATATGTTATTGGTATAATAATATAAAGTTAGTTGATATATATATATATATATATATATATATATATATATATATATATATATATATATATATATATATATATAACTCTTCCTAATTGTCATTATTATGATTAATAATCATGTATTATATAGTATTATAGAGGTAACATTGTTATAACATGCTAGGTATTGATATTGTTATAGTACTGATAGGTAACACTGTTATAACATGTTCGGTATCGATGATGCTATAGTATTGATAGCATACTTATAATATTAATATACTGATTGTTAGAATATTCATATTGTATTATTGTTACTTTGACATGTATTATATATTATCATGATTGTACTATTATATTATATATTATTACTTTCTTCATTTTACCACTCACTAGGTTGCTTTCTGATGACCCTGCGTTTGCATGCCCAGATTGGAGCTCAGAGATTTCATAGCACCTGATATTTCTTCAGATATTATCTTGAGACCTCCACCCTTTCGATTCTTAAGTATCTTTATTATCTGTTTCTATTTCTCTATTTATCCCTATTTTCATATCTAATATGACCACTGACCCTTTTGCAGGTATTCTTGTACTGATTTAATGTTGGAATAATTCTGTATATTGTATTTATTCCATGCACTAAAGCTTAGCGTACATATATGAGGTGTATTCGTCCTGCATATGTATGTCATCGTATCTTCCCTGTATCCGCAGGAATGGGGCATTACACACCATCACCTTCGGAGATAATTACAAGGGCAAAATCATTGGTATAGGTAACATCAAAATTGGTACATCTCTTTTAATATAAAATATTGCTTTAGTATATGGTCTCAAATATAATTTATTAAGCATTAGTCAATTATGTGACAAAAGCTTGTAATGATGAATTAGTCAAGGGTTATTTTTGATGATTCTACTTGTAATATAGTTGATAAGAAAAATAATTCTTGTATGCTTTCTGATTATCGTGAAAACAAATTATTGATATGATGAACTAAGATTGTAATGTTACTTGTTTATTTGCAATTAATAAAGATTCATAATTATAACATAGAAGATTAGTCATGTTTCTTTTGATCATTTATCCCGTATTAGTTCTAAAGAGGCGGTGAAGGGTATTCTTAAGTTGAGATTTGAAAAGGATCAAATTTGTGATACGTGTCAATTTGGGAAAAAATCAAGTCCTATTTCAAATCCATTAAGGATATTAGGACATCACATCTATTAGAATTGATACACACGGATTTGTTTGATCTGATCAAAACTAAGAGTTTAAGTGGAAATCATTTTGTTTTCGTTCTTGTTGATGATTTTCAAGATTTAATTGGGTTTTCTTTTCGGAACACAAAGATGAAGCTTTCTCGTATTTTAATGTTTTTCGAAAAAGTGTTGGAAAAGAAAAAAAAATTTGATTTTGCGTATTTGAAGTGATAGAGGTGGTGAGTTTGTCAACCACTCTTTTATTACTTATTGTAAATAAAATAGAATTAAACATGACCTTTCATGTTTTAGAACTCTACAATAAATGGAATCATCGAAAAGAAACTCTCCAAGTGATGGTTAGGACTATGATTAGTCAATATGGACTTGATCGGTTGCTGATATTGCACATTCATTGTCACATTCTCATACTTATTTTATAATAAACTCTGTTTTAATCCTAATTATTGTCTAATTTATATGTAGGCCTATTGCTAAAGGGAAGGAAAGAGAAACGAGCCCAAAAGCCCATCAAAATTCTAATTTAATTCAGAATTAATTTGAAATCAGAAAATCAGGGCAGATCAAGGCAAATCAGAGAGGATAAAATAGGTTGAACATCAGTTAGAACAAATCTCTACAAATCGATCGGTTAAAACCAAAGATCAAAGGCAGTTTCATCAAATCCAGGATCCAAAACTGCAAATCTAGAAGGAGATAACATCATATCACGAAACCAGGAAGCGCCACCCCCAGGTGTGGTCATGTGGCCACACTTTTAACATGAAAATGCGGCAAAAGCTGCATTTTCGCGACTTTGTTGAAGCCGTTAGGGGAGCGTTTGCTCCCTTATCTTCGTACGCTCTCCTCTATTGGGTTTTTGCCTATAAATACTAGGTTTTCGAAGACTACAGGGAGCGACCAAGCAGAAATAGATTTTAGGCCAGTTTTTCATTCTTTTTAGTGTAGGTTTTTTATTTTTTCTTTTATGTAATTTTTACTTTTCTTTATGTAAGTGAGCGGAGAGACGAGTTTCATGGAGAAATGAGAGCAAACTTGTACTGAGGGTGATACCAGTGTAAGTAAATTTTTTCTTCTATTGTTATTTGAATCGAATTGAAGTTTCCTTTTCTTCTTTTCTCTTGTTTTCATTTACTCTCCTCTGATGTAATGTAATCCAAGTGAATACGATAGCCTCGAGACTACTTCGCCGTTGCCAGTGCCCTTGATGGCCTATGGTGATGAACAACCATTCTTTTATGAGTTTAGCTTACCTTTTATTCTTAGTATAGATCGAGAATGGGAAAGATCCTACACGTCATGCTTGATCGCCTTCAAAGACTAGGTAAGTTGTAGCTACGGATCCAAGGTATATGAGCACTGAAGAGGTAAGTAATTTATAGTTTCTTTTCTTTTAATTTTTAGTTTAGATCACCAACTCCACAATCTCCCAACTTTTTTATCACTTTTTTTTTAATTTCTTTGTAAAAATCCATTTTCTATTTTTTCACTTTGTCAATCTACCATTTTTTTTCCTAACTTAACTTTAACCTATTTTTCTTTTCTTTTAAAGAACTAAAAGAAGATCTTTAACCATTGAATGTAACTTAAGAGAACTTACTAAAAAAGCTTCCATCGCTAGTCCCTCCTTGTGGATCACGACCCGCATAACCACTTGCTATTGCGGTAGTGTTGAGTACTTGCACTACCTATTCTTAAGTTCTAAAATTCTGTATTTTTGTTTGTAGGTTCAACTCAATCAAATTTTTGGCACCGTTGCCGGGGAGGGACGGTAAGTAATTCTCTTTTTAAGTTTACACTTTTGGTTAACCTTCTTTTTTGTTCTTGGTGTACAGGTTTAACAACAAGGAATTTTTGCTGCAGTGGACATATAAGTAGCCCTGGACTCTGCTCAAGAAAGCAGAGCCCAGAAGCCCTTAGATTTGCTACATTTTTGTGACAATCTAAGTGAACTACTAGCCTGTATTTTCTGCAGGTTGGCTGAATTGTAAAGTTTAATATCTGTAGCTATTTATTTCCTTGTTTGACTCACTATACATATATTTCTAACACAACAGTAAAAGGTTGATTGTAAATGCTAAAAATAATTTAGACTTTGCATTTAGGCACGTGTCTATTTCGTTACATTTTCTATTTACTATTGAAGAGTGCTGGAGCCAAGGTATGTGTGCACAACATGTAGTATAAGAACACTTTTGAATTGTTTACATTGCTTGAGTGTTGCTTTTCATGTAGACATTGCACTAAATTGATTTAAGGCTTGTCCTATATACAAAATAAGATGGGGAAGTCATTATCCTCCCTTAGCCCACAAACAATCTCCTCACTCACTAACCCAAGCCTAACTAAAACTGAGTAAATGTTGGCCCTAGAGACATCTCAGACTCAAATAGGAGGCTGACCTAAGGGGGAAGTTGATTTGAATTTAACTCTTGCCAAATCGGTGTCTAAAGTTGGGATTGAGGGGTGAAACCCCGAAGGCTGGTGGTTTGGCATAATTAGGCTTGTTGATTTACACACAGATACATCCCACCAATCTTACCCCTACTTGGCCGATTCACTTGTGGTCAGATTCGGCAATATACCCCCCGTGGAAAGTCTAACCAGTTAGGAGTCGTTTAGGTCTAAGGTCTACCCTATCTTAGGTTAGAATTTTTTTCTTTTTATTTGTTTGCTTTTTTTTTATTTGTGTTTGACATTTCTTGTGTGATCTGACTTATAACAACAATTTTCCCAATTTTAATTGTAATCTATGTTACACCTCGGCCTCTTTTTCAGATATTACCTACCCGACATATAATAACTTTAACCAATTTAGTGTGTCGGATTGGTCTAATCCGAATCAATACAACCCATGCCCCCAATCTTATGACCATAATTTCCAAAATAATTCTAACTCTTCACAGAGTCAATGGGGATTCACCTCCCCCGAGTCCAATTTTCAACCAACTTTTCCTCCTTATCCACCTTGTCCACAATTTTCACAATATTCATTTCCCGATTTTGCTTCCTATACTCATTTTCTAGACCAACCCATTGAAGAAAAATCCGAGCTAGATAAGAGTATAGAAGCCATGCAGGAGGCTGAACGAAAATTTCAAGCCTCCCTAATTACACAACATTTTCAAGATTCATACTCAGTTCCACCAGTTCAAAATAGAAAACCATCAATCTTGGAAATGAGTATGCGTGACTCCAAGCAACAATCACAAATTTCACCACAAATTTCAAAACAAAACTTCATCTTTTCAAGTCCAATGAACCAATCGACTATGAGAAGCTGCTTGAAGCCATGACTCAGGCTCAAATCACTCATAATCATGACATAGATATAATGGTCAAAACTCTCCATTCTCACCCTTTGACCATTCATGCTGTCGCTAACCATTTTGTTAGAGCCAAAGAATCATATAGTTTTGAAAAACAAGATTCCATTTCAGCACACCCATTTGAACTTGCCCAGACTCCAAATTTTGAAAACCACATTGGCATTTTGGCAAGTTATCCCTTTTCTGAAATTGAACTTGAGAATGAATATGATCCTGAACCTTAACTTGGTAATTCAATTCTACTTTCTGACTCAATAATGACTCCAGTGTCTTCACGTAATTTCAATCTTTTTCCTGAGTCAACAGTGGATCCTGTGCCATTCATCATGAAATTGAATCGCCAATCTTTTATGATTATCATATTTAACTTGACCAATTTCATACTTTTGAAAGTCACATTGATAAATTGTCAAGTTCTCATTTTTATAAAATTGAACTCAATGAGAAATGTGACTTAGATTCTCAGATTTGTGATTCAGTTCAAATTCCTGAATCAATATTGACTCCTATTTTGTTACCCAACTTGAGAAATAATTTAGAGTCAGTTTTGATTCCTATACCTGACATTCTTGAACTTGACTCACCAATATTAAGTCACAATTCGTTGTTGGAAAATGAATGTGGACTTGAGTTTTAACTTCTTGATTTGGACCCACTTCCTGAACCAATATCGACTCCTGAACCTTTACTTGACTTAAGTCACTTTCCTGAGTCGGTATTAGTTCCTGTACTTCTTAAGTCCAAGTCAATCATTCCATCTTTTCAAACTCCATTTTAGGACAAGGGTGTTGATAAAATTGACTCTGAAATTATTTGTGAAATTTGAAAATTATATGGGGTAAAATTCTTAATAAAAATCATTCATGTATACATCATTTTAGTGGGTTATATTAGAGAGGTTTCTGGTGGGTTCCTTCGAACTCCATGCAAATTAGATTGGGCCGCATTTCGTGGACCAATCAGACCACCACCGGAACCACCACCATAAGGTAATATTTTCCTTTCATTTCTTCTTTTTCATACATCTATGCATTAATTCATACATTGAGGATAATACATGAGATAGGTATGGGGGAGGGTTCTAACATAACTAGGTTTTCCTTTTATTATATAAAATAGAGATTTTTTTATTATTAACATTTTCTTTACTTTTTAAAACTTTTGAAAATAGAAATAATATTTTGACATATTTTTTGTAAGAAATTAAGTCAATTTTAAGGATAGGAGAATCATAATTAAAATTTCTTATACTTGTTCAAATAAGATTATTTATTTGATTTCTAAGGTTAGGAAAAAATTTGAAAAAGTAATTTAGTCTTGATTTTTACCTTGATAATATATGCATGCTTTATACACTTACACACGTAGGGTTCAAAACAAAGATTCTTATGCCTTATAAAAAAGAAAAAGAAAAAGAAAAAGAAAAAATATATATATAAATCTTCTGATTAAGCTGGGTATTTGTGCCTCATAAAGCATAAGTATTCACGCCTAAAAGCAGTGCAAATAATAAAATCCTTAGTTTTGTGGCCTTATTTGCTCGAGTTCTTAAGTCCTTGGGGTATTTTCTCACCCGGTGCCCTAAGACCGTTTGGTTTGGGAGTCATAGATTAAAGGCTCGTTTATGGACAGATTAGAAAGCCTAATAGAACTAAGGAATAATACCACTAAAAATAAAAAATTAATAATAAATAAATAAGACATAAGAGTTAGAGTTAAAGAACCCTTAGTCAAAATTTCACAGTCACGAAGGTGAATATGACTTAAGGTAAAGTAATAGACTAGATGAGAAGTACAATTTGACTCCTTACTTTGATTGATAATAAATTTTTGAATAGAGATTAACTTTAGGAATGAAATATTCGATTTTTCTATAACTTATAGATTACTTAATTCTTACAATAATATTTCAATTATTTTTCTCTTTCAAAATGTGTTTTCAAAATACTAACATTTTTCTCTTTCTTTATAGATTTTGTGGGTGCAATCCACTGAAAATCCTCACGAGACAAAACTCATCCTCTAGGCGAAACCTAGAGGTTTAACGGCTTGTTGCACATGCTCAGTGCAATCACGCAACCTGCGAAAGTGGTCTAATAATTTTTGGTTTAGTTTTGTTGTTTTGCTCGAGGACGAGCAAAAGATAGGTATGTGGGTGTGATCGGTTGCTGATATTGTACATTCATTGTCACATTCTCGTGCTTATTATATAATAAACTCTGCTTTTAATCCTAATTATTGTCTAATTTATATGCAGGCCCATTGCCAAAGGGAAGGAAAGAGAAACGAGCCCAAAAGCCCATTAAAATTCTGATTTAATTCAAAATTAATTCAAAATTAGAAAATCAGGACAGATCAAGATGAATCAGAGAGGATAAAATTAGTTGAACATTGATTAGTCTCTAATTTTGCATAATTTTTATCACATCTTCACATTTATTTGGTATAAAATTTTGCTAATAAAACTTTGCTTGCTTGATTCTAGGTCCATGGTGTGCAATGAAGAAGAAGACTCTAAATCACCATTTAATTGGTGATTAAAGGCCTATTAAGATAGCCATTGACCTAAGAAGCTGATTTTGTCAAAACCAGGGGCTGCAAATTAGAAACCGGGCATCAAAACTGACAGGAGACAAAAAGGACTGCGCGCGGCTCGAAGCGCCGCGCGCGCAGCCACTACAGGGCCGCGGCGCGCGCTGCGCTTCGGGCCAGGGGTTGTCCCCTGGCCCCCTCTTCCCTGGTGCCTATAAAACCCCCCTGGGTTTTTCAGTTTGGAGATATACAGAGTTTATGGTAGTTTTCATTCCATGTTGTAGTTTAGTTTTAGGTTAGGTTAGTTCTTCTTCTTCCTCTTTGTATTTTTCATTTATTTTAGATCTTGTATTAGGAGAAAGAGTGATACATGAGTGGAATTCAAGAGTACTTGTAATAGAAGGTGACAAGCTATGAAAGGTGCTCTCTTTACCTCTCTATGTTTTCTTCTCTCTAATCTCTTTTACATGTTTAGCTAGTTTTTCTCTCATGGCAACTAACTACTAACTACCAACTAGTCTAACTTCTTATTTGATAATCCACGTGAATCTAATTGTCTCGATTTGGCCTTGCTCTTGCAAGAGCCATTGATGGCTCATGATGATGGATCTAACTCTAACTTCCTAACCACTAACAAGCTAACATTACTTTACTCCAAGCTTAATTTTAGTTTTGATGGTTTAAGTGTAGCTTGTACTTGTTTTGTTGAGTTGGGTTGTGATGAGTTACATATGGGTCATGCTTTGAATCGCTCTTGAACCAATGACTAGTGATGGCCAATGATACATGTGAGGCAACTATCAGTAAGAGGTTAGTGTGTTGGTGAAGTCATTAGTAGTTAGTAGCCGTGAGTCTTCTTTCCTTTTCACTTTATTTTAGATATAAAAACAAAACTACAAAAACTATTCTTTTCTATGTTTCCCACTTCTTTGTGTTTCACCGTACTTCTCATTTTCATTCTTTCTTTTCTTTCTTTATATTCTTTTAAACATTGAAGAACTTTTAACAAACACGTGAATCAACCGATAAAGCTTCTATCGCCTCCCGTCCTTGTGGATTCGACTCATTTTAGCCTCTATGCTATAACGGAAGTATCGAGGAAGCCAAAGCACACACACTTTAAATCTTGATTTTAAAACATACTCTTTTTGTGTGCGTTTTTCCCCCGATCAAATTTTGGCGCCGTTGCCGGGGATGGGAACGGTTTGATTTCATATTTTTATTAACTTTTCTTCTTTGTTTTTTTGTGTGCAGGTTTAATTTTTAGCGTTGCAGAAATCCACACTTGCTCTTATGTGGTCGGGTAATTCTTGTACATTCATATACTTTGCTGCTAATTTTTTTTATATTACCTGTGCACTGTAAATAATTGTAAGAACTAAAATACGAAAATTGGATGCTTTAAAACGGTTTAGACATTTGCATCTAGGCACGTGTCAATTTTCATTCCAATATACTGTATTTTTGTTCTTGTGTTGTTATGATCTTGCAGGAGGTGTACATATTTCATTGCATATAGTTAGGACAAATATTTTAGTGATTACTCGCTTTTTTGTGTTCATCCTTATCTATATTGCACACTTGCACAAATTAAACTTAAGGACAAAACCCAAGATAACATAAGGTGGGGAAGTCATTACCCTCCCTTGGCCCAAAAATCACCTCCCCACTCACACAACCCAAGCCTTAATAAAAAATGCTAGACGTTGGCCCTTAGGGACATCTCGGACTCAATTAAGAGATTGACCTAAGGGGGGAGTTGTTAGAAGTTGACTCTTGCCAAATCGGTGTCTAAGGTTGGGGATTGAGAGGCGAAACCTCGAAGAACAGTGGTTTGGCATAATTAGGCCCGTTGCTCCGGCACGGATACCTCCCACTGATCTTGCCCCTACCTGGCCGATTAACTCGTGGTCCGCTTCCGACAATATACCCCCCATGGACAGTCTAACCAGTTAGGAGTCGTCTAGGTCTAAGTCAACCCTAGCATAGGCTTGTTTCCTTTTTCTTTTTCTTTTCTTTGTTTGTTTGTTTGTTTTCTTTTTTTTTTTATAAATTGTGATATGGATTTTAACAATAATAATTCTTTCAATCAAAATATGAATCCATATTTCACTCCAACCTCATTTGACTCGGATAACTCCGACCCGGCTATGTACAACATGAACCAACCATATATGCCGAGTTGGGATTATCCGACTCAATATGACCCATATCCTCAATCTTATGACTATAATTTTCAAAATAATTTTAACTCTTCACAGAGTCAATGGGGATTCACCTCCCCGAGTCTGACTTACAACCACCTTGTCCACAATTTTCACAAAGTTCATTCCCCGATTTTGATTCATATACTCCTTTTCCTGTTCCACCAACCGAAGAAAAATCTGATTTGGAACAGAGTATGGAAGAGTCCCTACAACAAATGTAAAATTTGCTCAATTTACAATCCTTCCCACATCAAAATCCACATATTCCTTTTCTAGCGCATCCAATTGAAGAAGAATCTAAGCTAGAAAAGCGTTTGGAAGTCTTTTGTGACAGAATGTAAAATATATTGGACTCATCATCTCAACCAAATTTTCAAGAGTCATACTCATCTTTTCCAGTCTCACTAATTCAAAATGAACAACCATCAATACTGGACTTGAGTATAGAACCCTTGCGTGAGTCTGAGCAGCAATTGCAAAATCCAATAGACTTACAATTTCACCACAATTTCCAAAATCAACTTCCGTACTTACCCTTTCAAGAAGAACCAATTTCAAAAAGTATGGAAGACATGATTCTGAATTCAAATTCTGTTACCCGGCCTATCAGTAGTTAGACTCACTTATGAACGAATTGATTAATGAGAGCGAGGAAAGTCTTTCTTGTCAACCTTTGATCGATCCTTATATCCCTAACTCTATTGATTGGACCCATGAATCATGTCATTTTAAAAATCTAGATTCAATTTCAGAACATACATTTGACCTTGACCACACTCCAAGTTATGAAAATCGCCTAGACATTCTGGCAAGTTATCCCTTTCCTGAAATTGAAATCGAACCTGAATGTGATCCTGAACCTCATATTAGTAATTCTATTTCACTTTTTGATTCAATAATGACTCTGGTATCTTTATCAGATTTTTTCTCTATTCCGGAGTCGACATTTAATCCTATACCAGTACACCGTGAAATGGAATCACCAATCTCTTATGATCACACTTCATTCATGGGGAAAGTATGTGAACATCAATTCTTTAGTTTGGACCCTATTTTTGAACCACTTTCGACTCTCATCGTTGACTCTCGACTTGATCTGAGTCAAATTTCCGAGTCGGTATCGGTTTTTACTCCTGTTTCATTTGAGTCCAAATCCATCATCTTTCAAAATCACACTTCATTACTGGACAAGAATGTTGACAAAAATGACTCAGTAATTATTTTTGAAAATAGGAAATTAGATGGGGATAAACTTTTCAATAAGACCATTCAATCAATCATTCTTTTATTGGGTCATGTTAGAGAGGTCACTGGTGGGTTTCTGCAAGATCCATGAAATCTTAATTGGGCAGCAACGCTTGGCTCAGTCTGACCACCACCGGAACCACCACCACAAGGTAATTTTTTTTTCTCTTCCTATTTGTTTCATGTATATACACATTCATGATGCATCGAGGACAATGCAAGAGATAAGTGTGGGAGAGGGTTTACTAACATAGTTAGTTTTACATTTTCTTTCTTTTAAACTTCTTTTTAATTAAAAAAAATCTTTTATATAAAAACTCTTTTCTTTTCTTTATACAAAACATTTTGAAACAAGATAAATAGTTTTGATATATTTTTAAGAAAATTAAGATTATCTTAGGAATTAAGAAGACCTAAAATTATGAAATTTTAAACCGAGTCAAAATAATAGATCTTGTTTAAATTTTAGGATAAGAAAGTAAGATTGAAAAGATAATTTGATCTTGAATTTTTTGCCTTAGATTTATGCACTCCACACTTACACAATTTTTGGGATTGAAATAAAGACTAAAAATGCCATAAAAACATATTGAAAAAAATGATGATAATAAAAATCACTTATTGAAGTTGGGTAATTATGCCTCAGGAAGCATGATTATTCACACCTAAAACGGTGGACAAAAATAAAATAATCCCCTTTAGTTTTGTGGCCTTGTTTACTCGAGTCTTTAAGTCCGAGGGATATTTTCTCATCTGGTGCCCTAAGACCATCTGGTTTGGGAGTCACCGGCTAAAGGCTCACTACCCGGGTAAATAAGAAAGCCTAAGAAAACTAAGGGAAGAAAAAAATAAATAAATATAATATATATAATATAAATAAATGGCATGAAAGTTAGAGTTGATATCCCAAAAACCTTCATTGTTCACAAAGTGCATATTTTTCTAAGAGATTTATGAAAGATCAAAGAGTCAATTCATTTTAAATTCTTACATTTAATTTATAACAAGATTTTTTGTATTTTGACTTAGTTTAAGAAAGAACAATTTCTGGTTAACCTTTGACCTTGGATCACTTATATTTTTGCAAAAATACTTCAACACTTTTCTCTATTTTCAAAATGCATTTTCAAAATACTAAAATTTGATTTCTTTCTTTATGGATTTTGTGGGTGTAATTCGCTGAAAACCCTCAAGAGACAAAACTCCTCCTCTAGGGGAAACCTAGAGGTTTAACGGCTTGTTGCACATGCTCAGTGCAATCGCGTCACCTGCGAAAGTGGTGTAATAATTTTCTTAGTTTTTGTTTTGCTCGATACGAGCAAAAGATAAGTGTGGGGTGTGATTAGTCTCTAATTTTGCATAATTTTTATCACATCTTCACATTTATTTGGTATAAAATTCTGCTAATAAAATTTTGCTTGCTTGATTCTAGGTCCATGGTGTGCAATGAAGAAAAAGACCCTAAATCACCATTTAATTGGTGATTAAAGGCCTATTAAGATAGCCATTGACCTAGGAAGCTGATTCTGTCAAAACCAGGGGCTGCAAACCAGAAACTGGGCACCAAAGCTGATAGGAAACAAAAAGGACTGCGCGCAGCTCGAAGCGTCGCGCGCGCGGCCGTACGGCCGCGACGCGCCCCGCGCTTCGGGCCAGGGTTGTCCCCTGGCCCCCCTCTTCCCTGGTGCCTATAAAAACCCCCCTGGGTTCTTCAATTTGGAGATATACAGAGTTTAGGGTACTTTTTCATTCCATGCTGTAGTTTAGTTTTAGGTTAGGTTAGTTCTTCTTCTTCCTCTTTGTATTTTTCATTTATTTTAGATCTTGTATTAGGAGAAAGAGTGATACATGAATGGAATGCAAGAGTGCTTGTAATAGAAGGTGACAAGTTATGAAAGGTGCTCTCTTTACCTCTCTATGTTTTCTTCTCTCTAATCTCTTTTACATATTTAGCTAGTTTTTCTCTTATGGCAACTAACTACTAACCACCAACTAGTCTAACTTCTTATTTGATAATCCACATGAATCTAATAGCCTCGATTTGGCCTTGCTCTTGTAAGAGCCATTGATGGCTCATGATGATGGATCTAACTCTAACTTCCTAACCACTAATAAGCTAACATTACTTTACTCCATGCTTACTTTTAGTTTTGATGGTTTAAGTATAGCTTGCACTTGTTTTGTTGAGTTGGGTTGTGATGAGTTACATATGGGTCATGCTTTGAATCGCTCTTGAACTAAGAACTAGTGATGGCCAATGATACATGTGAGGCAACTATCAGTAAGAGGTTAGCGTGTTGGTGGAGTCATTAGTAGTTAGTAGCCGTGAGTCTTCTTTCCTTTTCACTTTATTTTAGATATAAAAATAAAACTACAAAAACCATTCTTTTCTATGTTTCCCACTTCTTTGTATTTCATCGTACTTCTCGTTTTCATTCTTTCTTTTCTTTTCTTTACATTCTTTCAAACATTGAAGAACTTTTAACAAATACGTGAATCAACCGGTAAAACTTCTATCGCCTCCCGTCCTTATAGATTCGACTCGTTGTAGCCTCTATTCTATAACGGAAGTATCGAGGAAGCTAAAGCACACACATTTTAAATCTTGATTCAAAACATACTCTTTTTGTGCGCAGTTTTCCCCCGATCAAACATCGGTTAGAACAAATCTCTACAAATTGATCGGTTAAAGCTAAAGATCAAAGGCAGTTTCATCAAATTTAGGACCCAAAACTGCAAATCCAGAAGGAGATAACATCATATCATGAAACCAGGAAGCGCCAACCCCCGGGTGTGACCACGTGGTAACACGTTTGCCGCGAAAATGCGGCAAAAGCCGCATATTCGTGACTTTGTTGAAGCCATTAGGGGAGCGTTTGCTCCCCTATCTTCGTACGCTCTCCTCTATTGGGTTTTTGGCTATAAATACTGGGTTTTCGAAGACTACAGGGAGCGACCAAGCAGAAATAAATTTTAGGCCAGTTTTTCATTCTTTTTAGTATTGGTTTTTTATTTTTTCTTTTATGTAATTTTTTTCTTTTCTTTATGTAACTGAGAGGAGAGACGAGTTTCATGGAGGAATGAGAGCAAGCTTGTACTGAGGGTGACACCGGTGTAAGTCTTTTCTTCCATTGTTATTTGAATTGAATTGAAGTTTCTTTTTCTTCTTTTCTCTTGTTTTCGTTTACTCTCCTCTGATGTGTTGCAATCCAAGTGAATACGATAGCCTCGAGACTGTTTCACCGTTGCAAGTGCCCTTGATGGCCTATGGTGATGAACAACCATTCTTTTGTTAGTTTATCTTGCCCTTTTATTCTTAGTGTAGATCGAGAATAGGGAAGATCCTACACGCCATGCTTGATCGCCTTCAAAGACTAGGTAAGTCGTAGCTACGGATCCAAGGTATATGAGTACTGAAGAGGTAAGTAATTTTTAGTTTAGATCACCAACCCCACAATCTCCCAACTCTTTTATTACTTTTTTTAATTTCTTTGTATTAATTCATTTTCTATTTTTTCCACCTTCTCAATCTACCACTTTCTTCCTAACTTAACTTTAACATATTTTTCTTTTCTTTTAAAGAACTAAAAGAAGATCTTTAACCATTGAATGTAACCTAAGAGAACTTCCATCGCTAGTCCCTCCTTGTGGATCACGACCCGCATAGCCACTTGCTATTGCGGTAGTATTGAGTACTTGCACTACCTATTCTTAAGTTCTAAAATTCTGTATTTTTGTGTGTAGGTTCCAACTCAATCAAGACTCTCTCAATATTTATGAGCCGAGGCCGTAAAACATCAGATTACAATATAAATAGAGTTCATTTTCACAAAAATTTGAACAAAATCCGTTTAAGATTTATCATTTGAGAAAATCAATTGTTTCAAATTTTAAAGTTTTTGAGTGTAAATGTTTTGTTTTAATACCAAAAATTATTTAGAAAAGTTTGATGCTAAATCTTATGAAGGAATTTTTGTATGTTATTCCAACACTAGTAAAGCTTATAAAGTTTTCAATAGATCAACTTTGACTATTGAGAAATCTATGCATCTTAAGTTTGAGGAATTTTACCCTCTTGTGAAAAATATTGTAGATTGTCAAATTGATTCTTTAGGAGAAGATATGGAGAATATGTCAACGAAGGACTCACCGGATTAAGAATAAAAACCAAGAGAAGATCCAATTAGTGAAGTTCAAGAAGTGCAAGAAGAAATCCAACCAACTCAACTACTTCTGAAGGATTGGAGATACGCTACAAGTCATCTTAAAAATCTCATCATATGTGATGTATCAAAGGGAGTAACTACTAGATCTAAATTTCATGATATTTGTGGACATTATGCTTTCATTTCACACATTAAACCCAAGAATATCCTCAAGGCCGAGGGTGACTCATATTAGTTACTTGCCATGCAATAGGAGCTCAAATAATTTGAGTGTAACCAAGTTTGAAAACTTGTTCCTAGACCCCATGATAGACAACCATTATTACTAAATGAGTCTTTAGAAACAAGTTGACTGAGTGGGGTAATATAGTTAGAAAGAAGGCTAGAGTAGTGCCCAAAGTTACAATCAAATCGAGAAATCAATTTTGAGAAAACCTTTGTACCGGTGGCACGACCTGAAGCCATACATAAAACCCATGCTTTTATCTCATTTAAAGATTTCAAGTTGTATCAAATGGATGTTAAAAGTTTTTTTCATAATGGTTGCATTGATGAGGAGGTATATGTTGAACAACCCCCTGTGCTTGTTTATCCTACGCATTCCAATCATGTATTTAAGATAGAAAAGATTTTATATGGTTTGAAACAAGCTCCAAGAGTTTGATATGAAAGGCTTAATAGTTTTTTTAAATAAAGATTTTGTTAAAGGTAAAGTAGATACTACATTGTTTACCATGCATGTTGATAATGATATTTTAATTATGCAAATTTATGTTTTATATTGATGATATTATTTTTGATTCTATTAATGAAAATCTATATAAAGAGTTTGAGTTATGTGTGAAGGAAGAATTTGAAATGAGTCTGATGGGTGAGCTCAACTACTTTCTTAGGCTCTAAATCAAGTAAAATAGTGATGAAATCTTTGTGAACCAAGCCAAATATACCAAAGAGTTAAATCAAAAAATTTGGGCTAGAAAACGTGGAGATTAGCAAGACTCCAATGGCTACAACAATCAAGCTTGATAAGAACGAACAAGATAAAAGTGTTGACATTAAATTATATTATAGTATGATTAATAGTTAGTTATATTTGACAGTGAGTAGACTGGACATTAGTTTAGTGTTTGTGCTAGATTCTAATCGTGCCCTAAATAATCTCATTTGAGTAGGGTAAAATGCATTATCAAATATCTTAATGACACTATTGGTATTGGCTTGTGGTATCTGAAGAACAGACAATTTAACATGATGAATTATTCGGATGCCGACTATACTGGCTGTAGAGTGGATAGGAAGAGCACTAGTGAAAGTTGTCAATTTCTAAGAAATTATTCTATTTCGTGGTCTTCTAAGAACAAAAATTTCATGGCCCTCTCAACCATCAAGGCGGAGTATGTTATCGTTGGGGCTTGCTGCGCACAAGTCCTTTGGATGAAACATACTCTAATTGATTATGATTTGAATTATGATCATATGAAGATTTATTGTGATAATACTAGTACTATTCATATGATAAAAATGCAAATCAACATAATAAGACGAAGCATATAGAGATTCGATATCACTTTCTTAGATATCATTATGAGAAAGGAGATATTGAAGTCGATTATATTTCTACCGATTTATAATTGACCGATATTTTTACAAACTTCATACTTACAATAGATTTTTCCTTTATTTGTAGTGAATTGAATGTTTGCATGATAGAAATTTGATTTTTATGCCTGGAATTCAATTGGTATCAATTTCAGTTAGTATTTTTATTAGTTTTTAAATTACTTCATCTCATTTTTTATGTACGACATAAAGGGGGAGAAGAAATTTTGAGTTACTTTGTTTTGTGTTATTTTAAACTACTTACATTCTCTTGTTTCATGCAATATTTAGCTAGTTATTGTTATTTTCTATGGCATATGATTTTGATGGATGGTGGAATGGATGGGTGGATGGCCGCTTATACATATTGCTTAATCAAACGGATATTATTAATATGCATGTGACTTGCTTATCTTTTGTTATATATATATATATATATATATATATATATATATATATATATATATATATATATATATATATATATAAGTCATGTTGAACTTGATTTATATACGAATATTTTCAGGGAGAGTTTTTCAAAACTCTTCATTTTTTATAAAATAACTAATAAGTTATGTTATCATTAAAAAGAGGGAAATTGCTGGCCCAAGGGTACAATCACCTCTTTGTTTTAATGGTTCTAAAACTCATGTGATTAAGTGTTACTAATCAAGATCAAGTGTTTTTAAGCTTATAGGTTTCAAGAGTTAGGTGTTTAGCTTCACTCTTCTTTCAAAAGAAGGCATTGAGACACTCAAGTTGATTCAAGCATGGGACTAAAGCTCGAAAAGTCAAAACTTGAATTATGGAGAAGCCCACTTGAATAGGACTTGAAGATAGTACAAATTCTTGAAAGAATTTAGAATGTTTAAATTTAGGGTATTCGATTGGATGCTCAAGAATTTCACACACACAAAAAGATTTTTCAAAATATAATTTCTACAGTTTTCATGATTTAGTTTTTGATAGACAATATATCTTCAATTAAATTTTTATCTGTTTTCATAATTTAATCCTACTCAAAGTATTTCAATATCTATATATGTTTTATAAAAATATCAAAAAATTTACCAACAATTTTCAAAAACAAAGAGTTTAACATTTTGGGCTACGCCGGTAGACCACCTGATGGACCGCATTTTGTGCAGAGTATTTCTGTGCTCTAGATGGCCGACTGTATATGCACAAAACATGCACAAAGCCTAAGCTCAGGGACCGATCGACCACCTGGTCCATCGGTGGTTCCAACTCTATTCGAGCAGTCTCTGGTCCATCGATCGTGCGGTCGACCGCCAGGCCTGTATTGACTCTGAGCTAAGTTTGGCTCTCTGGACGATCGACCACTTGGTTAATCGTCTGCAACGGCTAACTTCTGTTAGCCATGTCGGTAGACCTCCTGATGTGCAAAAATGACAGCAGCCTTTTTAAAACGGCTATATTTGATTTTAAATTATTTTGTTTTATACCCAAATAGATATATTTTGCTTTTTCAGGGTTTTATCAGGTGTTTAATAACTGGATTAACTCTCTAATGATATTCTCCCTCTTTCTATTCTTTGTAGAGAGTTTCAATTAAGAAAAATTCCTAGGAAATTGTTTGAAACATTTAAGAAAAATTCAAGTTTCAAGTTTTTGAAAGAGCTTTCATTTTCTACTCATTTTGTGCAAGTTTTCAGCTTTCAAAGTTCAATTTGTTACTGATTTTCTCTCACAAACTTATTGAGCCCCAAATCTACAATCTATACTATATGAAGTTGTATTTAAGAGAGTTTGTGATCTTGAGGTCACTAAATGATTGTATTCTTCATTTTCTTTGAGAGCTCCTCTTGGGTAGAGGATTGAAGGTTGGAGCTGAGGCTTCGGGTCTTGTGGATTCTATTGTAGTTGAGTTCTAGTGGAGATTGTGAAAATTCTTCATTGCGGTAAAGATGAGGATGTAGAGCAAGTTGCTTTAAGCTCAAAACAGATATTTTGTGTTTGCGATTGCTACTCTCTCTTACTCATTCCTAATTACTTTTGTTTGTTTATAATTGCCTCATATTTATTCACTTGATACTTATTACTCTATTCTTCTTGCTATTATTTTATTGGTTGTATTCATTCAATTAAGAATTGATTTGAACGCCTCAACTCTTCTTTAAGAGGAAATTTGAGAAGTTCAGAGCTCTTAACAGAGTATCTGTCTTCACTTCTTGGTTTTGATTTGCTGAGTAGTTATAAATTTAATTGTTGTATTTTTCGCACTTAATTTGCTCATTACCTATTCACCCCCTATAGGTGATTTCTAGAGAGAGCTGTAAAGTAAAAAGAGAAAAAGAGAGAAAGAGAGAGCTTTAAAGAGGGGGGAATGGGAGAGAGATATTTAGAGAGAGGGAGAGAGGGTATAACCTCACCTCATCACCGCATAACAACAACAACAATAATAATAAAGATAAAAAATATATATCATTATAATGCACATGTATATTGTATTACATACAAATATAAATACCCACATATAAATACTCATATACTTATAGATATAAATACACACATGAAAATATATTTATTTGTTTCAAATCATTCTTTTTACTTGAAATATTTTCTCAAAACAATAATTTATCAACATTATAAATAATTTATTACCACACAATAAATCAAATTATTGGTATAATCAAGTATTAACAGATAGGGATATCATCGTTTTGTAATCTAGGGTTTAAAAGTGAGAGGAGATAGGTGGAGAACTATTTGGAGGTAAAGATGTAGATCGAAAAAGAGATAGAATGATCGAGTATACAGAGCCATGGATACCTCTTTTGAGATCTGTTAGATTTGAATGGGCTGACGCATAAGGGCGCCATGCCCAAGCCTAAGTCCAATCAATAATTAGGTTTAGCCCAAAAGGCTAGTCTATTTCTAATTTGAATTGATTTGGTAAAGCATCCAATATAGGCCACTAGATTAGCCAATGGGTGAGATCTATTTAGAGATATCTCTCAAGTTACTCCTAAATCTCCGAAGACTAGAGTTTGCCTCCTCTATGAAAAGAGTATGAAAAGAGGCCAAGCCCTCCTCTCTTTCTACACTAGATGTAAACAAGAGATTTGCAATTTCTTCTCTCCTTCAAGCCTCCAACAATGATTACTTATTCTACTTAGATCATGAATCATGATGAAGGATTTGTTGGATTAGGTGTCTAAGTCATAACTATAATTGATAGCAGCATAGTCCTTTTGGGTTGCCCTCGAGATTCAAAAATAAGTATAACTAAAAGGAGAACAAAATTTCCTTTGGGAAATTAGTCCCACATTGGTGGGATAAGAAAACTGGAGGTTATCCAAGGCTATAAATAGGGCCTTAGGGATTCATTCTAATTCACTACCTCTTGGCTTGAGTATTAGCCTCCTTCTTTCTCCTCTTGGAAGAACTCTTTGATAGTTCATCCATACTTAGTTAAATTTTTGAATCGTTGGGTGTGATTCCATCAGAGGCACGACATTTGTGGTGCTTGCTTCCAAGAGATCTGAAGGGATAATTTTAGTTGTTTACTATAACAACTAAAAGAGGCACGACGTTTGTGGTGCTTGTTTCCAAGAGATCTGAAGGGATAATTTTAGTTGTTTACTATAACAACTAAAAGGTATGTAATTCTATTTTCTTCTGTAGTAATTTTAATTAATTACTGGGATATTAGGACTCTTTTATGTTCAAAGTTATAGGTTCAATTGTGAAAACATAGATCATGTTTTAGGTTGCATGCTCCCTTAAAAGTCTAAGTTTGTTTGTAATACCTAAAACCCATCAGTGGTATCAGAGCAATTGGTTTGTTTTCAATTGAATTTGCTATAATTGTTGAATTGATAAGGTAACTGCCTATATAATGGTAGATGAATGGGTGTCCACTCTCACCCACCACTTCCTTGATTAGTGGAGGGTCGTTAACCGAACGGGTTTGATAGGACTATATATATATTGATTCTCATTAAAAGTGTAATGATAATAAAAAGTAACTAAATTTTATTTAAATCCCAATCTTAGTTACTTTAGGAAAAATGTGAAATTGTATGCTAACCCATGAAATTGCACATTACACTTTATAAGTCATTAGTGGAGCGTGTGTGGTTAACCAGCACACTAATAGGGACTAATAAAGAGCAGTAATGGGTATCTTATAAATTGTCATTGTTGATGGAGCGTGTGTGGTTTACCAGCACATCAATTGAGATGATAAATGACATGAAGGTTACTAAGCACATTTGCATGGTTATTCACATCTTGTTTGTGATCCTCGGTATCCCTGTCACAAATGGAAGAGCATAATCTGAGATTAAACATGCCATTGAATAGTTTCAATGAGTCTCAAAAGACATACCTGAATGAAATTTGCAATTAGATTACGGCATCCCTTTTCTAAGTTGTGAATTTCATAGTTGGATCCTAGCCTCGATATTTCAATTTTGAGTTGTTATATTAAGGGTTATTTTTTCTTTTCTAACTCAAACTACCTTTCTTTTAGAAATGTCTGCCCCTAACGATGCTTCTGGTTCCTCCTCCTCCAATCACAACTTTTCTTTGTTGAACATCTGCTCAAAGGTGACATTAGATGGCACCAACTATAATGACTGGATGCGCAACATCAAAATGGCTCTTCGTTTCGAGGACAAGGAGTATGTCCTTGACAAAGAACTTGTTGAAATTGACGAAGAGAAGGCCACTCCTGAAGAATTAGCTGCTTATAAGAAGCACTACACGGATGCAACAAAAGTTGCTTGCATCATGGTTGCTACCATGACTCCTGAACTGCAAAAATTCTATGAGGATTACTGGCCGTACGAGATGAACAAAGACCTTATGGAAAAGTACCATAAGCGAGCTCGTCAGGAAAAGTACGAGATAGTAAAGTCCCTCATATCAAGCAAGATGAAGGACGGAGAGTCTGTCAGCGGCCACGTGCAAAGGATGCAGCGATACGTGGAACGCCTTGTGAGGCTAAATGTGCATATTGATGATGAGTTGGCTATTGACATAGTCTTGAACTCATTGCCAAGTTGTTATGATCAGTTCATCTTGACCTATCATTTGAACAACAATGAGACCACATTGGCTCAATTGCACAACCTCCTGAGAACAGCTGAAACTGGGATGAAGGGAAAGAGTGATGCCCCCACTCCTGCTAATACTACCGTTCTGGCCATTGGGCAAGGAAAGGGGAAAAAGAGGAAAGGTCCTCCCAAGCAAAACTGGAAGGGAAAGTCTCATGTAAAAACCAGTTCTGATATTACCCCTGTCTCTGATCCTAAAGAGGCCACTTGCTTCTATTGCAACGACAAAGGACATTGGAAACGAAGCTGCCCAAAGTATCTGCAAGATTTAAAAGATGGGAAAGTAAAACCATCTACTGCAGGTATATACACTATTTCGTCTATTAACGCAACATCTTCTGATTCTTGGGTCCTTGATACAGGATGTGGGTTTCACATTTGCTCTGTATTGCAGGGACTAAGAAAAAGTGAGGATGTGGAGCATGGTAGAATGAACCTGATCATGGGAATAGGCGATCTTCACCTGTCACCAAGATTGGAGTTTATAGTCTAGTGCTTAATAATGGTGTTAATTTAGATTTATTGAATTGTTGCTACTCGTCAGAAATGACACGAAATATTATCTCTTTTCATGCATTGTTCAAACAAGGTTTTAGATATTCTTTTAATGATGAGAATGGTTCTATTTCTGCTTATAAAAATGGCATTTTTTATTTTGAAGCTTTACCTTGTGATGGTGTGTATGAAACTGTGATGTGTGTAGACAACTTAGGTAATAGTGTATTTCAAATTGATTCGTCTAATGGTGTAGACAAAGCGTGCTTGTGGCATTGCCGTCTTGGACACATTAACAAAAAACGCATGGCTCAACTCCAAAAGGATGGGGTGTTGGAATCATTTGACCTAAGGTCAGATGATACATGCGAATCTTGTCTTTTGGGTAAGATGACAAAATCACCTTTCACTGGATTTTGTGAAAGAGGTGAAAGTTTGTTGGATCTCATACACACAGACGTGTGTGGACCCTTCAGATCAGCCACAAGGGATGCTAATCGATTCTATGTGACTTTTACTGATGATTATAGCAGATATGGTTATATCTACTTAATAAAGCATAAGTCTGAAACCTTTGAAAAGTTCAAAGAGTTTAAACAAGAAGTCGAGAATCAATTAGGCAGGAAGATAAAGATGCTCCGATCAGATAGAGGCGGAGAGTATCTTAGTATCGAGTTCCATGACTATCTCAAGGAATGTGGAATAGTTTCACAATTGACACCTCCTAGGACACCACAACTTAATGGTGTGGCTGAGAGACGCAATCGAACCTTGTTAGACATGGTGCGTTCCATGATGAGTCGAGCTTCACTTCCAATATCATTCTGGGGGTATGCCTTAGAAACTGCCGCCCACATTCTTAATCTTGTTCCAACAAAGAAGGTTGCCAAAACACCTCACGAAATGTGGACAGGAAAGGTTCCCTCGTTAGCACATATTAAGGTTTGGGGTTGTGAAGTTTTCGTTAGACGAGAAATTCACGACAAGCTTGAACCTCGTAGTGAGCGATGTGTTTTCATCGGCTATCCACAGAAGAAGTCATTTGGATATTTGTTCTACAGACCTAGTGAGAACGTGGTCTTTGTAGCACGGAGAGGAGTCTTTCGAGAGAGAGAGCTCATATGCAAAGAGGACAGTGGGAGCGCCGTTGACCTTGAAGAAATTCAAGAGCCAGCAGATGAAGGAACCTTTGAAACCACTATGGTTCAACCAGAGGAAGAGATTCCAGTTGAACCCATTGACACTTCATTACCTCTTAGGCGTTCTAGTAGAGTTGGCAAGCCAACTGAGTTCTATGGTTGCCATATAACTGCAAATGGAGACACGTTTATCAGTGACAATACACTGATAAATTTGGATGAGCCAACGAACTACAAGGAAGCCATGGCAGGCCCTGAGGCAGCCAAATGGAAAGAGGCAATGGACAGCGAGATCAAGTCTATGTATGACAACCAAGTTTGGAACTTGGTTGATCAACAACCTGGTCGGAAGACAGTTGGTTGTAAATGGATCTTCAAGAAGAAGATCGACATGGATGGTAATGTAAGTACATTCAAAGCACGACTGGTGGCGAAAGGCTTTACTCAAACCCCAGGGATTGACTATGATGAGACCTTCTCACCAGTGGCTAAGATAAAATCTATTAGGATAATGCTAGCCATAGCTGCATTTCATGACTATGAAATTTGGCAGATGGATGTCAAAACTGCCTTCCTAAACAGAAAGTTGGCTGAGGATGTATACATGAGTCAGCCAGAAGGTTTTGTGGATGCAAAGTTTCCCAATGGAGTATGCAAGCTTGAGAAATCCATCTATGGATTAAAACAAGCGTCTCGCAGATGGAATCTTTGCTTCGATGAGAAAGTCAAAGAGTTTGGTTTCTCTAGAAGTGAGGATGAGTCGTGTGTATATGTCAATGCTAGTGGGAGCATAGTCACCTTCCTGGTATTGTATGTTGATGACATACTTCTTATAGGAAATGACATTCCAACCTTGCAAGATGTTAAGTCTTGGCTTGGAAAGTGTTTCGCTATGAAGGATCTAGGAGAGGCTGCCTACATTCTAGGAATAAGAATTTTAAGGGACAGGAGTAAAAGACTAATTGGACTTAATCAGAGTACCTACTTGGATAAAGTACTGAAACGTTTCTGTATGGAGAATTCCAAGAAAGGAGAACTGCCCATCCAGAGTAATACCAAAATGAGTAAGACTCAAAGTCCGAGTACAGATGAAGAGATAGCAGAAATGAGTAGAATTCCATATGCTTCTGCTGTTGGTTCTATCATGTATGCTATGACATGCACTCGTCCTGATGTGTCCTTTGCTTTGAGCATGGTCAGTCGTTATCAGGGAAATCCTGGTAAAGCTCATTGGGTAGCGGTTAAGAATATTCTCAAGTATCTGCGAAGGACTAAGGACTGGGTCCTAGTACTTGGTGGCTGTGATACATTGAAAGTAACTGGGTATAGTGACGCCAGCTTTCAAACAGATAGAGACAACTTCCGTTCCCAATCTGGCTGGGTCTTTACCTTAAACGGAGGAGCAATTACTTGGAAAAGTTCCAAGCAAGACACAGTGGCTGATTCTACTTGTGAATCAGAGTACATAGCGGTAAGCGAAGCATCAAAGGAGGCAATTTGGTTGAAAAACTTCATCGAAGATCTTGGAGTTGTGCCAACCATCAAGGAGCCAATGGATATTTTCTGTGATAATGAAGGAGCGGTTGCATTAACAAAAGAACCAAGAGATCATGGCAGATCTAGACATATTGACAGAAAATACCATTTTATCAGACGCAAGATAGAAGAAGGTCACGTTGTAGTGAGGAAGGTTTCATCTGAAGATAATCCTGCAGATCCACTCACAAAGGGTCTGAGTAGGGTTAAACACAATCAGCATGCTAGGAGCATTGGTCTGAGAGATGATGTTGGTTTTAGCAGTTAGATAGTTAGTTTGAAACTTATAACAAAGTAAATGTGATTGACTTTTGGTGATTAAATAATAGAGAATTATTTATCAGTTTATTTACTACCTTTTGTCAATTGTTTATTATTGTGTTTCATTTTTGCATGTTTTACTTCCCGAATAATTTGATTATTCGAATTCCACAGTCGATCATACTTTTGGAAGTAAGTAGTGAATAAAAACTGTCATGAATGGAGTTGTGGATTGTCTAAAGAGTTTTAGACATAGCAATGGTATTGCTGCAATGTTCGTGAGTACTTTGAAATGGAGATTTAAGTATTGGATTAACCCACGCTCAGAGAATTACTTCATGGAATTTATCACGAGTAATTCTGAGACGATAATATCTTATAATCTTTAAATGGAGATATATGAGTTGTGGTTTACAAGTCAGTTGTGCGTTGATAATGTGTAAACGCATCAGTAACTTGATGTTATAAAACGCATTGTTGTGCATGATTTGATGAGTAAATGGTGCAAGCATATAGGTCAAAGTTTATTCGTTCCTTTTGTCCTAACGGGAAAAGCGATATCTTTGGGCCCCTCGGTGATTTGAAGTTGACATATAGTGTCGGGCCCGACCAGGACTAAATTGATGTGTTCATTTAGTAGTTCTATGTCATTACAAATCAGAAATCGGGAAACAAAATACTGGACAAAGAGATTGATTATGTTCCATGTCTCATGTTCAAATGATATCTTGTAGAACGAAGGATTATATGATCTCTTATCTTAGGACACGAAACTGACTAGGTCAGAGTTCGACAATGGCTTTTGGAAGCTACAATTTGCTGATCAATTAGGAAGTTATTAGACTTATCCAAGTGGGAGACTGTTGGATTAGGTGTCTAAGTCATAACTATAATTGATAGCAGCATAGTCCTTTTGGGTTGCCCTCGAGATTCAAAAATAAGTATAACTAAAAGGAGAACAAAATTTCCTTTGGGAAATTAGTCCCACATTGGTGGGATAAGAAAACTGGAGGTTATCCAAGGCTATAAATAGGGCCTTAGGGATTCATTCTAATTCACTACCTCTTGGCTTGAGTATTAGCCTCCTTCTTTCTCCTCTTGGAAGAACTCTTTGATAGTTCATCCATACTTAGTTAAATTTTTGAATCGTTGGGTGTGATTCCATCAGAGGCACGACATTTGTGGTGCTTGCTTCCAAGAGATCTGAAGGGATAATTTTAGTTGTTTACTATAACAACTAAAAGAGGCACGACGTTTGTGGTGCTTGTTTCCAAGAGATCTGAAGGGATAATTTTAGTTGTTTACTATAACAACTAAAAGGTATGTAATTCTATTTTCTTCTGTAGTAATTTTAATTAATTACTGGGATATTAGGACTCTTTTATGTTCAAAGTTATAGGTTCAATTGTGAAAACATAGATCATGTTTTAGGTTGCATGCTCCCTTAAAAGTCTAAGTTTGTTTGTAATACCTAAAACCCATCAGGATTCTCGTAGAGTTCGTTGTAGTTCCTTCCGCTGTCAATAGGAAGATCACTCTTTTGAAGAGAAACTCTTTGCATCAAAGAGATACAGTTCCACTATGGTATTTATACAGTTTATGTAAACACATATGTAGATACCTCAAATTATTACAAGATCAAAACCTAGAAAAAGTGCTCGACATCAATGGGTGATAGATTCACCTTGGGAAAAGGTAATTGTCATCAATTTATGAGTTTATTCTTTGGTGAGATGAGTGCTCAATGTTTATACTTATATTGAGATAGAGGGTTGGAGTGTGTCATTACTCTCTTATCTCCATGCGTAGTCCTATCAATGGGTTGGTGCTGGACCCGTGCTGACCCGTACCAAACCCGATTAGATAGGTCTGGTAACCAGTTCTATACCGGCAGACTCGAATAAGATCCGAACCCGTTTACCCTATTAGTAAATAGGTCAGGTCTGATTTTACTTGAACATACCCAATTAGACTTGAACCCATTTAATTAGTAACCCTAACCCTCTAACTTACTCTCTCCCTCTCTTGGCCTCTCCCTTTCTTGGCTTTGAAACCCTAACATGCAACAACTTGATCTTGTTGATGTATTTTTGCACAGTCTCATTCGAGTCTTATGTTGTGACGACGACTTCCTCTTCAGATTTTAGCGATTTTACAGCTGATCTTTTGGAGCCACTGCTCTTTCGAATGAAGAGGGAAATAATGGGGACCTTCTCTACTTTAAATTTTATGAAGAAATTGTTGTTCTGGCTTTGGTTTTGATGTTGTTTACGGGATGTTGTTGCGACATTGGGTCAACCTGAATAGATTTGGGTTTCTTGAGGCCGAGCATGAAGATGCAAAACTTGGTGGCAGATTTGAGGAGAAAGTCCGAGAACTGACTACTTTTAGGATCAAAATCTGAGATTGTGGTGATGAGGCTGTGGGAAGGTTGGAGAGGGAAGAGCAGCCCCTTGAAGAAGACATTGTTGGAGCGGAAGAGCGAAATGCTCAGGCCAATGATGCTGAGGACGATGATGAAGAAGAAGAGATGGTACGGTGAAGTTGAGCTCTCCTTGGTTCTCCTCCACCTCATCGCTGGATTCCTCTGAGGTGGAGTCAGCTTTGGATGGCAAACTCAAGGTTGAAGAAGGTGGTGAGGTAATCAGGTTGGGTCGAATAATCGGGTTTGGACGGGTACCTTTAATGGGATAGAAATAGTTGTTTTGAACCCGAGGGTAATCGGATAGGGTGTGATACCTATAATGATAATCGGGTGCAAGTCTGGTAACTATCATAGCCGACCCGTCGACAGGCCTATCTATGTGTTATTAAAATATCTCTCTTTTGATATTTTCTCATGAATGTAGGTCGAGTTTGGCCGAATCACATAAAATATTGTGTCTTTTTACTTATCTTCTGTATCTTGCAAAAATCTTATAAAGCTCAATATCCAATGAAAAGCAAAGCTCAATATCCAATGAAAAGCTAGAGGGTCTCGCTTTCGCTCAGTACATAAAACTCCATCCACGATCATAAAAGATAACTCCTTGAAAACAACCTTTGAAGTCATTTTATATGACTACTCAAAACAATCCTAAAGTTTTCTTAAATGACATATAATGCATATAATTAATCATAAAAAACAGTAGTCTTGAAGAAGAGTCTCGAAGAAGATTCACTCGTAAGCGATACTGTTGTGATGTTAAAATAACATGCTACTATTTGCAGCTAATTAAACATGTGATGCCAACTTCAACTAAATGTCAAATCAAACCATGATGTGTTATTATCAACTTTAACTTAGAAGATATTAACAACTACACAAATAAACTCTCATACATCACTAATCTTCACGAGCATGGATAGGTTATGTAAAGCTAAAGACAAAAGTACTACCCGTTATGTTTTTAATGATGTTAAATTTCTAACATAATGGTTCTAAGGCTCTGTTTGGTTTGTCGTAATTGACCATGATTCGTAAGTCATAATTGGTAAACTCTTTTACAGTTGTAAATGAGTTACATGCATGTAAGCTTTGCGGTATTTCGTTGGTAATATAAAGTTGTAAGTAAAAATGTGTATTGTGTTTTATGGTGTTTGGTTGTCGTAATGTGTAAGACGTAAGTGAAAAAGTTAAGTACAAAATTAACTATTTGGTGATTTAAAAAAATTCAAATATTGCAAATAATTATTAAAAATACCAAATATTAAAAAATAATATTAATTTAAAAAATAATACAAATTACATGACCACAAAATTAAATATAAGTGGGTTGTAAGTTAGTGATAATTGGGTTGTAAGTGAGTGATAGTTGGGTTGCATAAGTCTTTTACGAATTACGGTCCAAACAAACACCATAATTGCAATTGGGTTATAAGATATTTATGAATTACAGCTTTTTATGGCTTTTTAAGCGAAACAAACATCCCCAAGAGAATTGAATTATGAAAAAATGTAAATTCAAGATTAGAATGCACCCTTCTATTCAAAAGGGAAAAGGGAAAAAAAATCTGTAAGAAGATAAGATAATCAATATTAATACTAAAGATATATTATTTTATGTATGAATTCATATCTTAGTAAGATTTTATCTAATACCGAAGTCACCTGACTATGATCGGATCCACATCATCTATACATCTCTCTCTGCAAAAATAATATCGCAATTGATTGACCAATTTAAAGAAATTTCTCGTGCAACACGCTCCTCCAATAAGTAATCTCCCTCATCTTATTTTTTTTTCCTTTCGATACATAACAACTTTCAATGCCATCACGTTACCAAACCCCACCAAAAGAACTCTCTATGAAGGAGACAATATCCGCCGTTCAAACATTACCAAACAAATCTGAACCGTCGGCTTATTAATAAACGTATAGAAACTTTCGGAGATGGACTAAGAATCCGCCCCTTACCGCAAAATCCTCGTCCAGATACGACAGCGTTTCTCCTCTGTCCCAACTATCCATCCACGTGCATGCTGCCGAACCGATCCGTTGCACAACACGAAGTACGATTCATCTTATAGTTTCCAATAATAAGGGGACACGTGTGGGATGGACGTTTCCTGCCCAGTCTCTTTCTCCGTGGATAAATCTTTTGCACATGACTTCGGAAAATGCATTTATGATAATGATAATGAAGATGAGTTTCAGTCATGCTGGGAACACTTGATAAGTATGAGTTGAGGGGTAATGAGTGGTTTAATAACTTATACCAAATACGTGAGAAGTGGGCACTAGTATATGGCCGACATCACTTTTGTGCAGGTTTGACAATCACACGAAGAAGTGAAAGCGTAAACAACTATTTTAAAAAATATTTCAAGAAAAAAACAAACTCTTCGAGAGTTTGCAGATCAGTATGATAAAGAAGTGGCACGTCGGCGTGAAATAGAGGCAAAAGCAAATTTTAAATCCTTGTCAACAAAACCTAACTTGGTGTCAGCATGAAAATTAGAAGTCAAGGCGGCAGAATTATATACTAGAAAAATTTTCAATGAGTTCCAAGAGGAGTTTAAGCGGTTTATAGATTTAGAATTGACACTTGATTGTGTTGATAAAAATACAAGAATATATAAAGTATTATCGTTTACTGAGGATAGACCTCGTACAGTTACTTTTTCCTCTTTAGGTCACACAGTCCAATGTAGTTGCAAAAAATTTGAGTTCTCAGGATTACTTTGTGCACATATTTTGAAAGTATTGCACATGCTAGATTTGCATGATCTTCCAACTCAATATTATCTAAAGAGATGGAATAAAGATGCAACAACTGGTATCATTCTTGACACTCATGACGAAAATATGAAAGTTGATTGTAATCCCTCTTTGATTACACGATATAGTGAGTTGTCACACTTGGCCCTAGCTATGGCCACAAAGGGTTGTAAAACTCAGCTTAGTTTGGTGGCTAAGCGTGCATTGTTACGATCACTTGATGAGATGAAATAATATTCGAAATTTCACCTGCCTCATCATACTGAAATTGAAGAAAGAAATCAAGATCTAATGGGAGACAATATAACACTGAGATCCTCCTCGTAAGAAGGTGAAAGGTCAACCCACTCGAAGATTCAAGAGTGCTTTAGAGAAGGGGAAAGATCCGCAAACCTCAATCGAAACAATTTAAAGGAGTAGCAGGTCGGTAGTGAAATAAGGTATTGTAATTGTTTTTCAATTATAAAGTACTAAATCTGACTTAAAACTATGTTATCTTTTATAGGTGCCAAAGAAAAGAAGATGATTCCATCAACAGTCTAGAGCTTCAACTTTTTCCAGAAAATCCGTCAACATCTTATAGTGACTGTGAAATTATTTAACTCTATTATATATTTTTTTTAATCTGTATTTTGGATGCTAAAAATGTAATATATAATGTCTAACATTCAATTATTTTGAAATGGCAGTGAGTCAATAACAAGAAAATCATTAGTTTGACGTTGCACTAGAATCATTGGCTATGCGGAATTATGACAGAGACAGAGACTATGCGGAATTATATTTTACATGTTGAAGTGACAAAGACTATGCGGAATTATGATATCATTTTTTTAACTTAGATGCTCGTACTTTCTTCTCGGACCCGTTCGAAGCAGTCTTGGGCAGGTGCTCGAACTTTCTTCTCGAGCCCATAATGGGCATGCTCGTATGCAGGGTTTGTTGTTTGCTCGAGACGCTCCTGATGAGGTGGGCTTGATGAAGATCAGAATCCGACTACTACAAAATCCTATCTCAACTTTGCAAGTTTCAGACTGTATCTTTAATATTAGTTTGCATTGTGTTTTTTCCTATCTAAACTGTGGTTTTGGGTAGCTGTGAAAGTGCTTGCTTATATAAGCGGATTAAGGTATTTTTGTAAACAATCCTGATGTCTATGGCATGCTTATGTTTTGATATTGAGTCCTTCACCAGCTTGAGGTATTCAGTTAGCATGAAAAATGTTCTCCCGCTGCAATAATAAGTTCTTCCTTACTCTGCTTTTTGTATTCTGTTTCATATTGCTCTCTTTAATGAAACAAATGGCTATATATACTTCGCTATCTAAAAAACAATTTAAATTTTATCCAAGTAGTGAGTAGACGTAGTTCTAACTAAGACTACACAAATAAAATATTGGAGTACCGAACTAAGACAGGTTCAAACATAGAAATAACAATGGTTGATCTAGGTTACAATAGAAAAAAAGTTTTAAGCATAGAACTCACATTGAAAACAACTAGGGTTGAATCAGAATATAACATAAGTCTTACCTCTACTCTCTTTACTTTTATTTTTGTTTTTAAAGCTCTATTCATAATTTTGCTCGAGCTCTCATCTAATGGATGTACTCTTCCTAATCTGAAGGTAAGTAAAAAAATTGAACTTTAATTTGTGTGAATCAACTGAGTTCTTTGTAATCACAGACAGACCTAATGTTTAATGTGAAAAACAAGAGAAACTAATGGGCATAATAAAGTTGACTTTTTGGGCAGTCATAAACCCATAGGGACATAGTAGTAGGCTCATGCAAGAGTAGTTAAAGCTGTACCTTGGAAAAAATATAAAGAAAGAGCATTTTGGTACATAAGTTATTCTCTGTGTATTAATTTTTGGGCAGCTGTTTGTGGTCACATGGTAAGAGAGGATAGACCCTCATGCCCACATCAAACAACCACCCACATAAATTTTGTTTTAGATATATCGATCCGGCTATTTCATTATGATCTAAACATTTAAAAATCCTTACAAATCATTTTTTGTTAGGTTTCAAATATTCTACACCATTAAGCTAACCAACTCATTATTTAGGCCGTCCGTGTTTTCCTACTTGATGGATGAACAAAAGTATTCAAAGCACTTGATTTTTGGTTTATAGATACTTAAAATAATATAAATCAATTTCAATAGAATGGATCTTTATTCGAATGTCGGAGGGTTGAATTTCAGTGGGAAGAATCCGGGCTCAAATCCTTTTAGAAGAACACAAGTCTATCTCACTATATTAATATTAAAGATATATTATTTTATGTATGGATCCATATCTTAGTTAGATTTTACTAAATACCGAAGTCACCTGACTAAGATCCGGATCCAATTTCTCGAATTAATCTCCCTCCTTTTAGTTTTTTTCTTTTTGATATACAACAACTTTTAACGCCATCACGTTAACAAATCCTACAAAAACAACTCTCTATGCAGGAGACAATATCTGCCGTTCAAACATCACCAAACAAATCTGGACCGTCAGCTAATTAATAAACGTTGAAACTTTTGTATATGGACTCAGAATCTGCCCCACCACAAAATCCTCGTCCAGACACGACAGCGTTTCTCCTCTGCCGCCGCGGCTATTCATCCACGTGCATGCCGCCGAACCGATCCGTTGCACAACACGAAGTAGGCCTGTCAATGGGTCGGGTCCAGATCTGGACCCGACCCGATTAAGCGGGCATGGAAAGGGCTGCTCTGGACCCATACCCGTTTACTCGTATACCCGCATACCCGATTATTAAATGGGATGGGTCTGATTTTACTTGAACCAGACCCGATTACCCATTTACCCATTTCAAAACATAAATAAAAATAATACTAATAGAATTAAAACCCTAGAGATTTAGGCTCAAGACTTTATCAGTAAATGATCTCTTTGTGCTTTAAGTGTTGAAGACTGTTGGTTGATTAGTGGGTGATCCTATTGTTGTGTTTTCCTAAATAAATTTGCGGGCCTTGCTTTAAATTTTTTTTCTTTATTAGAGTCTGTCATCAAAAATTTTCCCTCCACCTTTAGCACCTAGTTGCATTTTATCCTTTATTGATATTAAAACATGCTTTCTTTCTCTTTACAAAAGTTTTTTTTCCCTCTCTTCATCTGTTTTTATTACCGTATTTGTTTATGTATCTTTTTTCTCCTTTTGTTATAGGTCCGGGTAAACGGGTCTGGACTGCAGGTACAGCGGGTCTGGGTATGGAAACCTACCTTCTGGACCCGCGGGTAAACGGGACTGGTATGGTACCTTTTTAGGTAAACAGGTCCGAATCTGATACCACCGGTACCGTTCGGAACCCGACTCATTGACAAGCCTAGTTTGAAGTACGATTCCTCTACAGTTTTCAATAACAAGGGGCCACGTGTGGGATGGACGTTTCCTGCCCAGTCTCTTTCTCCTCGGATAAAGGGCTTATTTTCAAGGGAATCCGGCGTCTGGCTCTTCAGCTCCTTCTTAAACCCCTCCCTCTCTCTCTCTCTCTCTCAAATCTCTCTCCTAGAAATAAAACAACGAGTACTTGCTGCGCTAATGGCAAGGGGCCCGGCTATGCTTCTCCCTCGAGGCCATGAAGGGGCCCAGGGAGGCTTTGATCTATGTCACCTGTGTTTACAATGGTAACTTCTTTTTTATTTTCTTTTTCTTCAATTTTTTTTTGAATTTATAACTTGAAATATGAACAGTTTTTGGTTGAATTGTTCAGTACTAATCTGTTGTTGGAGATGTTTACTTAATAAAATAAGCTGATGGTCTGAACTGATTCTAGTGATAGTTGTGAGATTTGGTAGGATTTGAATATGCTTGACTGAGATTGATGCATGTGAATTTTAGACAGGATTTATTCCAATTTGGTCCTAACTTGGGCCCATCTTTGTCTTTATGAAGGAGGGATATAATCTAAAGGGCCATTCTTTCAGATTTTATCAGTTAATTAACATGTCTTTGGTCTGTTGGCTTTGGTTCTGTTCTTTGTTTTTCTGTTTGAAGATGGTTTTTTTTCCCCTTTTCATCCCCATTTAGTCTTGCTGAGGTATCTTCTTAAATTGTATTCAGGGATATTACTTGTTACCGTGGGAAATTGTTTGTGTTCTCGATTGCCCTGTTCTTACTTTTTTTTAATTTGAGAAAATTGCATGTTTCTGTTGTCTTTCATGTGAACTATTTCTTTTACAAAATGCCTTCATGCTTGACTCCTGTGTCTGGAATATATTGTTACAATTCATAGGTTTGACTTGCTTTGAATATGTATTATGCTTGGGATCTTGAATTGGTTTTCGCATCTTTCTCAGTGATTCACTTCCATGGTACTTTGTATTTGAAGTCCAAGAAAATTTTTGCCTTTTACCTTCAGAAATGGTTATTTGGGTTGGTCTTATTATTTATCTGATTCTAGAACTCCTATTCTGTATTTCTTAAGGTCTAGTTGTTAATATATTTCTTGAAATTTGCATGGATGGCTTCATGATTCACGACTCTTTGAGCGACACCCTCTTTTAACTTTTCATAACAAGTAAATTTAGAAGAATCTTCTCTGAGATATTATTAGATCTCCTTCTAATATTGTATAAGTAGATCTCCCATATTTGATTGCATTACAACTCTGGTGTTCAAGACAGAGGAGATGGTTATATAACACAAAGTAGCTGGATGTCAAAATTCTACTAGAAAAGATAAAAGACAACACGCAAGAATATACATGGTTTGGTCAAATTTGACCTATGTTTACTAACAAAGACAACAAAGAAATCTACTAACAGAAGAGGATCCTAAAACTCTCAAGTCTCAAATATTCTTTGTTTACCTTACCCATCATCACTTGTGAACAAAGTTGAATGCCCCTGGTCACAGAAAATTCCACAATCAAAAGAACAACTTTACTTTGTCCATAACATTAACTGTACGTCGATGGTCCTACCGTGGAGGTCCATAGACACCGCTTTGTGTGTCCAAATTTGATTGTGTTACTTCTTTTAGTGGCAATAATATACCAGAAAGTCCAATATTCCTCTCTTGTATGTGTTTCTTTTCTATCAATATGCACACAGAAAGGGGTTATACATTTCTCGAAGGAGGGGAAAATGGAGAAAACATAAAGAGGTCTAGATAAAGAGAGAATTTCTCCATAGATGAAGAAAGGAGTGATTTTTTTTGTTTTTAAAAATGTAAGGTCAATAGACGCACAAGTATGAGTGCCTTCCAGTAATTTGTTTATCTTGTACTCTGTTTATCAATAGTTGATCCCTCTCACGGCTATCCCTAGGTTGGTTTTGGCTGAGCCACATTAAATGTGATATTCTTCTCGCCGATTGCTTTAAGCTTGCAAACATAGTGTAAAATCTCAGTATCGGTATCAGATCGGCTAATGGTTTTTAATATCAATTTCGGCAATAGGGCCCCCAATATTGGGCAATTTTATAGGGTTAATATCTTATAGGGTACCTCAAAACCCGATACAATATATATATATATATATATATATATATATATATATATATATATATATATATATATATCGGAATCGGCTGATTTTTGAAAGTGTGCATGCAAGTTTACTTTATTGTAGACCATGCTTTCTTCAGGTGCTCAATATAAAAGAATGGTTAGTTTATACATGTTACTCCCCATTTGGTCAAGTTGAAGGCTTTGTTGTTCTAATTCTGCATGAACCTTAATCAAGATGGTCAGTGCAAGATGGACACTAAATTACAATTAATCAAGTTAATAGTAGTGTTGGTGAAGTCAATGTTGCAACCGTGTCGGAGTTTTATGAACTGAGCGGAAGGGAGACCCTCGAGCCTTTCATTGGATATTCAGTTTTACAAGATTCTATCAAAACGTGGAAGAAAAATACAAGAGGCACAATATTTTATGTGGTTTGGCTAAACCCAACTTACATCCACAGGGAGGGTGTCGAGAGAGATATATTATAATAAGATGGAGTATGAGAGAGGGAGAGAGAGATTAAACCCCCCAATACTTTTTTTTAATACAAGCATGAATTTTGAGCACTCATATCACCAAAGATTAATACATTGATGAAGAATACCTTTTCCGAGATGAATCAATCACTCAATAATGTCAAGCATTTGTTCTTGTCTACAAAGAGATATTCATGGCTCTCTCTACTCGATCCTACTCTTTCTTTCTCCTTGATCCGCATCTTTGCCTCCAAACAGTTATCTATCTCTTTCTCTCTCATAAAACCTCTATTGTCAAACTCCTCATAAAGAATTTTGATAACATTAAAATATTGAGATAAAATCTCGACTATCGATCTCAAAGAAAGCACTCATTATGAAAATCTTTTAATTAACTCTTGAAAATAAGACATGTTCACAACAGTCAACTTATGGAGTTGATAAAGAATATGGATGCTTCTCAGTTCATCCATTAGACCAATGCACTTGTAACAGTTGATTTAATTAGTTGCACGATTAGTACTACGGAATGGACAAACACGATATGTACAATAAACAGCTTGTTCATTTTGTCCATACCATCCACAATTTCCATGCAAGTTGGATCTCTGTCACCAACAATTTTGTGAAGATATCAGCTACTTGCGGAAAGCTGGAACATGAGTATTTTCATACTATGAAGTCAAATTGGAGTTCCCAAGTGAGATGTTAGTCTTGATCAACGTAGTCATTTCCTTCATGAAGAACAAGATTTGCTATACCATGACTAACAAATCGTCATAAATTGAGAGGTACATATGTCTTGAAGTTTGTACCCGACATTCCTTACAGCTTAATGTGTGCGGTAACATAACATTTAGCGTTATTTGACTCACAGGATTATTGGCTCTTAATCTTCCTTTCGGTGCTATGATTGATGATTTTTACCTGACATTTCTTACAACTTAATGTGTGTGGTGACATAACATTTAGCCTTATATGACTAGCAGGAGATGATTAGCTCTTAATCTTCGTTTCTATTCTATGATTGATGATTTTGAAGTATCATATCCTATAAGATGGGATTTGCAATTGATTTGTAGCCTGCTTAAGAAACTATTTGTTTTCTATGCAAGTTAATGAAGTTAAATGTTGTTTGTATAATTCTTAATTGACAAGGTTATTAACAGGTTCATGTGCATTCCATGTGTCACCAGCTAGTACTTAATATATCACAGAAATACTGGTGCAGTTAGATATTGTAGATATTTATTTGATCTTGTTAACCTTTTGTTTTTACTCTTAATGATTTGAAATTTGTAAAGACACTTTTTTAATGTACAGGAACTGGGAAAGAGAAGCCTGATTACTTAGCGACAGTGGGTACTGATCCTAGCTCACCAACCTATTCTAAAGTTATTCATCGGTTGCCTGTACTTCATAAAGGTGATGAATTACATCATTCTGGTTGGAATTCCTGCAGCTCTTGCCATGGTGACCCATCAGCAGCTAGACGTCATCTAATCTTGCCTTCATTGTTGTAAGCCCTTTCATGTTTTATGTTATAGGTTTTGTACTCATAATTATTGATCACGTATAGCTGACTAAATTTGAAGTTTCTTTCCATTTTTTGTTTCTAATTACTATTAAACATCTTCTTAACTTTATTTTGGTTTAGTCACAAATCATAACTTTGTCCTTTTCTGTCTTATGATTTACCTCAAATAAATTTTGTCTCGCATGGGCCAATGAGAAATCTTTTATCTACTTTATATATGGACATGGGAAGGACTATGATTTGTAATGACCACCCCCACCCCATGCCACCCAACCCCCCCCCCTCAAACAAAAAAAAGGCGCGCTCACACAAAAAAGACACCCACCCACACCAAACTGCACACACACACAAAACTTTCTACTTGCGCACACCAAACGGCACACGCACACATTTTTCTCCTCGTGTACTAGTTGTTAAGTAATTGTCATATTGCATGTAGTAGAAGAACTCTTAGCTTTCTCATGTGGACTATAGTCTACAACAATAAAGACAATAGAATCAAATATTGTGATAAACCAGAAGTTCAATGATCTAAAACTTTTTATGCTTTGGCATGACCGTTTAGTCACCCAAAATATTATTAAAGATCCTTATTCCCTAAGATGTATTCGTTAAATTATGATTCTCAAATATTGAAGTTTATATTGATTTGTTCTCATCAAAGATTAGATACCTTGAACCCCTGACGGGTGATATTTTTAAAGCGAGATTTGTGGATTGTCATTTTGATGAGACATAGTAAAGTAATGCAAGCACGATATTATATGGAGCTAAAAATATACTGAAATGCTTATTGTACCCAAATTGATTAATTACTCTCCCTGTTTTAAATATCGGCCGAGTTGGCCGAGATATCGTCCGATATCTCCTTTTTTGCATGTTGCTGATACGATACAAGAAAATCGTTCACCATATCTTTTGCAGCAAAAAACGGCCGGTATTTGAAATATCGGCCGATAAATCGCCCGATAAATCGCTCGATATATCGCCCGATATGAAATAACTTATTTATTGCACGATTGTGTGCAAATGTATATTATTTTTTTATTGTTTTTGTATGTATATAACATCATTTTTATTAGGTAGATGATATTTATAACACTAAACCAAGTTTTAGTTATCAATATTTCATTATATATAGTGTATGATATGAGCACCCAATATGCGTGCGTATCCCCGATATCTCTCCCGATATCTGATATCCGATATGAAAAACCCCTATCCGATACGATCCCGATATCCGATATTTAGAACCTTGATTGCTCTTGGAGATATCTAATAGTTTCACGTCTCTCCAACTTTAACCTTTTAGCAGATTCATTTATGACTAGGTGACACGTATGTACAAAGGCTTCTGAAACATTTGATATTTTGATGTATTCTTATGTTTAGGACATGATGGATGGTGTGGATCATCAATTTGACTGTCATGCATTTTAGTTCTCGTCTCTGAGCTTTCTTAGTACATTTCATGCTAGCAATGAGAACCGGGGAAACATAAGGAAATGAATTTTAGGAGTCACTTTCTCACTTGTTGATTTTACTTCTATTTTTAGCGCCTCTGAGGGAGATTAGTAAAATTACATTTTTTTTTTTTTGTTTCAAAGTATCTTTCAGTTGCAACAATTTTCTCTTATTTTTCATACTTTTCCTTTTTTTTTGTTCTTCCTTTTATCTTCTTTTATTTATTTATTGATTTTCTTTCCCCCCCATTTTTTTAGTATCTTGAATCATATTTTACCCAAGGAGCATTTGAACGGATTGTCTTTCATTTTTTTCATTCTAAATGTTTGACTTTTATCTTTAACAAGTGTCTTTTATGACTATACTTCTTCAGGTCAGGTCGTACATATGTCGTTGATACTGCAACAAATCCAAAGGCTCCATCTTTACATAAGGTGGTCGAGCCTGCTTATATTTTGCAGGAGACAGGACTGGCATATCCTCACACTTCTCATTGCCTTGCATCTGGTGACATTTTGTTTTCTTGCCTTGGAGATAAATATGGGAATGCAGATGGAAATGGATTTTTTGAGCATGTACTGCATCTAATTCGACCACATAGTCCATGATTGGTCACAAAGTGAGGACCCACCAGAACTGAAAGTTTCTTTTTGTTTCAAATCTGTTCACCAGATTTACAGGTTTTTGGAGAGGATTTTGAGATTGAAATTAAGTCGTATAGAACTGGTAGATGTGGTGGATGGTTAGGGAACATGTTTAGAGTTATTTGTAATAGAAAAAATGGTCAAATAATATCAAACAATAGATGGTTAGGTCACAGAGTAAATGAACAAAGAATTTATGACTTTAATTAGGGTTTTAAATAATTACAGGTCTATAAGCTTTTATTGGATATGGTTTTGCTGTGAAAAAGGAAAAAGAAAACACTAGAAGAGGAGAAATAGGAAGGTTCCACACCCCCCCTAGAAAAAGGAAGGTTTCACACCTTTTTGTCAAGAGCATGGTTTCAAATATCGGTCAATTCGATATATATCCGCAACATCGTATCGTGTTTTGAGGTACCAATACGATATTAGCCCTATAATATTGGCTGATATCATGGCTGATGTTGCTGAAATGACCAAGATATTGACGGTCAATATTGACGATATTGATACTAAAGTTATTGGCCGATACCAAAATTTTAAATCATGGTCATGAGCTTTGCGACTTATATCTGACATCACACCAGATATGGGCTTTCCACGCAATAATGCATTACACATAAAATCAATGGAGGAAAGCTTCTAATAATACTCATTAATCAATAAAAAGCAATATCATCCTATAATTCTGGGAGGCAGCCCTAGCACAAACGTATATAGGGTCAACATTAAAAGATTATTAAAAATTCATGAGTTTAAAAGAGCTGTGAACAACCCAAAAATCCCAGAAAAATCCAAAAAAAATAAATTAGAAATATATAAAGACTTTAACTAACAAAAAATCGCAGAAAAATCCTAAAAAATAAAATAGAAATATATAAAGACTTTAACTAACAACTGACTCACAAATAATTTAACAACTAAACTAACAACTTACTCACAAATAATTTAACAACTAAAATATAACAAGAAAATATTCCTCTAAAATCTTTATTTCTTGCCTTACCTTCCTAGTTTTTCTAACTTATCATCTTGTAATTCTCAATTTCATATTCTGATTGTCTGCTTGGATCATGTTTATTGCTGAACATTGTGAACCACATAAAGTTTTAGGTTTATATCTCTTCTGTCTTCTCTAAAATATTTATTTCTTTCCTTGCCGTTTTTCCAGACGTGCCATCTCTAAGTTCTCAGTTTTATATATTGATTGTTTTCTTGGATCATGTTTATTGCTTAACATTGTGAACCACATAAATTTGCAGCTTTATTTTTATTTTGGAGAAACTTGCCCTTGACATTATCCCCACCACATTGCCTTATTGCATTCATCAGAGACAATATCTTAACAATATTTAATACTCTTTTGCCCCTTCACGTATTTATGCTTTTGTTCTTCCTTTATTTTGTAACATGACAATGATGATATTCAGCATGTTTTAATCACCTTAAATTATTTCAAGGTCATATTGACAAATTTTATTTATCTATTCTACATTGCATACCTCTGCTTCTGAGGTGGGAAACCAGGCCACATCCCACTTTTTGGGTATGATTTCTGGTATCAACCCTGACATAAAACTATGATTAGCTCCTGCAGCCTTCACGAAAGGGTTCAACCTTCAGCATGTTTCAGATGAGCTATATGGAAAACACCTGCATGTATACAGCTGGCCCGATGGTGAATTAAAGCAGACAATGGACCTGGGCAGCATTGGGCTTTTCCCTTTAGAAGTTAGTATTGGCTTTACCTGAAGTTCTATAATCACAAATTTGGCCTAACAGATTACAATCTAAAGTTATAATACATCTTATTTGCAGATTAGGTTTCTCCACGACCCTTCCAAAGATACTGGCTTTGTGGGTTGTGCTTTGACCACCAACATGGTGAGATTTTTCAAGACATCAGATGGATCCTGGGGACATGAGGTAGATGTTCGTTAATTGTTCACCTCTATTCTGTGGTACTCTTAAATCTTCAATTATAGACTCTTGCCAAATGTGTAATCTTAGATGTTTGGAGCAGTGTTACCAGATTCATGGTGAGCTTTGGTTTGTAGTATATAGTGATGGGGGTACGACATTTGGATGGTATGATTCCCTTTTCTTTTATGCCGCGCTTGTGTTTCTTTTCCTTTTTGTTTTCTTTTTGTTTTCTTTGTTTTCTTTTTTTCTTTTTTTGAGGAAAAGGATGGGGCTAACTGATTTATCGATACTTATAATATCTAACATCTAATAGGAAATATTGCCAGCTGATGTTGACAATATTGATACTAGAAACTGTTGGCTGATGCCAATAAATACAGAGATTTTAATCTATGCCTGATATAGATTTGTTAAATGTAATCCTGGTATTTAAAATTAAAACAATTATATCTATCTAATTTACAATTAATTTTACGTGCCACTTCCAAGTATTCCTGGATTGCTTAATTTCTCTTTAATGCTGAACTTGTTACTACTCTTGGAATTTGTTATTGCAGGTTGCAATATCTGTGAAACCATTGAAGGTGAAGAACTGGATACTACCTGAAATCCCTGGGCTGATAACTGGTTTTCTCATTTCTCTGGATGACCGTTTCGTATACTTTGTGAACTGGCTGCATGGTGATATCAGACAGTACAACATTGAGAACCCTAGCAAGCCTGTCTTGACTGGACAGGTGTGGGTGGGAGGACAACTTCAGAAGGGTAGCAGTATTGTTTATGTAACAGAGGATGGGGAGGAGTTGCAGTTTGATGTGCCTGAGGTCAAGGTCAGCATTATCCTTCCGCAATTAATTACCTTCTATTATGTTACAATTACTATTATAGAGCATTTTCATAGTTAAAACTTATAATGCATTACAGATTATTCTGTTATGGACTATAGAGTAAAATATTTTGCAAGCGAGGAATGAGTCTAGATGAAGGAAGACTTTATTCTTTTTTGTTAATGGGAAATGCTTTGCTCTCGGAAGTTCATATATTTTAGATACATGTAACAAACTGTTGGCCAAAGAACTTTCTTTGAGAAATTACTAGTCCATGAGTCTTGCATTATCTGATTTGTTTGATGCATCTGACCACTTATCTATGTTGTTTACCCTCACGGTGTCATAAAACAATCCAGCTTCATTTTCTTTCTCTCAGGGTAATAAGTTGAGAGGAGGGCCACAGATGATACAGTTGAGCTTAGACGGCAAGAGGCTCTATATAACCAATTCCCTGTTAAGTGTATGGGATAAACAGTTTTACCCTGATGTTGTAGAGAAGGGTTCCCATATGCTGCAGATCGATGTGGACACAGAGAACGGAGGTCTGTCACTGAACCCAGACTTCTTTGTGGATTTTGGGTCTGAACCTGATGGTCCGTCGCTTGCCCATGATATGTGGTATCCGGGAGGTGACTGCACATCTGACATATGGATATGATTGGGATTGCTTCTCTATTCTAATCTGAGAGGAATAAAGGAGATGAATTATTGTGGAGGAGCAAGAATGGTAGGTTAATTATGTTATATTGGAGTTAGATGATAGAACACCATGCATGAATGAAGCCTATGAGCTGAAGTAGTGTTTTCAGATGGTGTCTCATGTGCCTTATTTCATGAGTGGTTTAATGTAGAATGTTATTTAATTTCATGTGCAATACCTTCATCTAGTGTGCAATCCACAAACTTTACATATTTAAGATTGGCGGGGGATTCTAGTTGAAAGCTTTGCTTTTGGTACTGTTAAATCTTTTTAGTTTAGCAGAGAAGCAGTTTCTAATGATAGCGACCTAAAATAATTTGCTTGACCCTTCTTTAGTTTAAAGGGTAAGTTGCTTTGTTATTTTGGAATAATAATGTAATAAGTTGCTATGTCCATCCACAATCTGTAGATAATGTACATCGTATTTGCTCATATCTTGAGATTTATCAACTATTTCTACAAATTATTTCATGGTAATAATGTAATGCAGCCTGTAATGTATTTAGCAGACTGATTTGCATAGATACACTCCCTAAATTCATGTGAAAAAGGATTCAATTTAGAGAGAGATTGCAACCTCAATTTCCATCAATCAATTTCCAACGTAAGCCCTGTTGATAAATAAGATTTCAAGTCTAGCATTTACTTGACTTGGGCAAGAGAGTCAATTTTCATACCATGTTCCTTCAAAGACGGCACCTTTTTTTTCAATCGAAGACTGACTCACCTAGTTAGTAGTTTGAAAAATTGTGCAGTGATGAGTGAGAAAAGTAGATCAATTCCATATTGTATAGTTAATTTGTTAATGATCTCTTGTGGATAGCCCTTGCTAGAATGCTCAATTAATGAAGCTTCTCAAGCACCATCTCATGGAGGAGGTCCAGGAGAAAAAAATATGAGTGATATGATATGGATTTATGGCAGCACTGTAGCATAATTTATTATAAGATTGTGGAGTGTAATCGACACATTATTGATCAAAGTATCTTTGAGGATTGCATATTTCCTGCTTGTAGACAAATTTTGTGATTGGCTTTATGTGAAAATAGTTGTGAGATGGAAGTCTATTACGCTGAAGGATAATGTTCACGGCCGTAATTAACTTCAGAGGGTTCTTGCTAGTTAGCTGTTGTTTACTTTTATTGTTGTTATTGTTGTTTATTTCATTGTAAGATGTGTCATGTGTGCTTCGTCTCAAAAGAAATGATGGAATATACATTAAGGTTAATAAGATGGGTGTTCAGAGAGAGCCTTGATGGGTCGGTGTGCAGCGTTCTTCATTCAGCCTTCAAGGCTACTTCATTTGCTCTTTCTTAAAGAGATCCTTTATTTTATTTTGCTTTCTGCATTTATGATTTATTAACTAAAAATCACCATTAGAACAGTGATTAACAACTGAGAGCTTGCCCTCAAGTAGGAAGTAGGGATGATAATGGGCCAGATTCTAGATGAAGCAGCTAAGATTTCAAGTCTAATCGTGTTTGCTAGACTTGCCAAGTAAACGCATCTCTCTATCCTTCGCAATGTCCATCATTGTCAAGAAAGATGTAATATTAAATGCTTCCTTATCATACACGACGCCTTTTTATTCGGCTAAATTATCTTCTGTGATGTGACTATTATTACTGGTTATGACAGCTCGACAAAAACAACAACTAAGCCATTTGTCCAAAGTATTAGGGGTAGGCTACATGAACCAAAAGAGAATTACGCCGGATCGGGCACATGGATCAGCTTTCTCCACTCATTCCTATCGAGCAATATGCCTTCACTAAGACCTTTAGCCTCTATATCTTGTCGTATTACCTCCATCCATGTTTTCTTTGGTCTTCCCTGCGCTCTTTTAACTTGCTGTAAACTAATACGCTCTACTCGCCGGACTGGCGCATTTATAGGTCTACGTCGCACATGACCAAACCATCGTAGGCGGTTTTCTCTCATCTTCTCTTCTATAGAGGCTACACCTATCTTAGTACGAATATCCTCCTTTCTCACCTTATCTCTCCGCATGTTACCACACATCCATCAAAGTATGCACATCTTTGCTATACTCATCTTCTGGGCATGACATGTCTTTATAGCCCAACATTCTGTGCCATATAACAAAGCTGGCCTAATAGCAGTCTGATAAAACTTTTCCTTCAGTCATAACGGAATGTTACGATCACATAAAACTTCTGTTGCGCTCCTCTATTTCAACCAGCTGACTTGGATCCTATGGTTGACATCACTATCAGTCTCCACATCCTTTTGGATAATAAAACCTAAGTACTTAAAATGACTATTCATCGGTATTTCTTGTCCATCTAGTCTTATAATACTATAATCTTGGATTCCCTGCATATACTCTGTTTTGGCCCTACTTAATCTAAAACCTCGAGATTCTAGAGTTTGCCTCCATAACTCCAATTTGGCATTTACTCTAGCTCTCGTCTCATCGACTAGGACAATATCATCAGCAAATAACATACACCACGGTATCTCATCCTGAATAGCTCTGGTAAGCTCATCCATCACTATGGCAAATAAAAATGGACTCAGAAAGTATTACTTCTTGTTCTGTTTTTATTTCTCTTTCTATTTTTTTAATCAAAAGTTGCAATGTTTAAAACAAGCAAATTAATGATTCTGCTTTCAGAAGTTTATACTGCAGTTGCTTCTTCTCCATATTTTCTATTTTTCAATATTTTACAGTATAAGGCGTGATTTTGACTAATGTGACACAAACATTGTTTGTTCTTTTTTAAGAAAGGCCCGTAAGCTGGGATACATTTTGTTATTATAATGGTATAATTGAATCAAGATTATTGTTAGGGATATGAAAAGCACTGGGATTAGAGATAATTATGTATAGGTTTGAGTGAAGTCTAAGATAGTGTGGGTTCGAGCTAAGGGCATGAACATAGATAACTTATCTTATGGTAGGATTAAGGGTTTATAAATTAGATTAAAGATTGATCAAGTTTTATCTAGTGTCTAGTAACTAATGTACTAATTCAGGATAAGACAACATTAAGAAACCATGCGTCTGAATAACAGTTACTTGATTATATTGGATAAAACTCTCTAGCTTCATCCTGATCCACAACTCTCTTTCTCTCTCTCAACTCTAATCCACCTCCTCTGTTGAAAACCTTGGCCCAATAACTTTTTTACTTTGTTTATTATTCTTTAATAATTTTTTGCTTTTCCTCAATGATTTTATGCTTTTATTTTTTCCATTAGTTCTTTCTTTATTTTTTTCCTGGCTATATTCTCTCTTGTTCCTTACTTTTTTTAAAATTCTTTCTTCCTGTTTCATTTTTTAAAGGAAATTTTTGCTACAGCCACCTACTTTGCTTTATAATTAAAAAAAAAAACTCAACTTTATAATTTTGTTCGCTATAGCATCATCTACGTCAGCATAAATTGATTCTTCCCAATCACCACTTCTTTATATATTTTTATTTCCTCTTTTACTCTTCCTCATCACCACCAACATTGCTTTCCCCTCAACCTTGACTTTGACGCAGAGTTATTCGTGGGTTGACTTGCGCGGTCAGGTCGTCGTGGAGTTGAAAGGGGGCGGGCTTCCCACCCCCTCTTGGGGTCGAGGGTGGAGCCCTTGAAAATTTCTTTTAGGGATCGACTCTTGGCAGATCTTGTTTGTTCGTGCTCGAGATGAATTTTTGTTTGTATTTAGATCTAGAAAGCATGATGAATCATTCGATATCAGTGGACGGGGGTCTGCTGATGATGTCAATACTGATATGAAGATTGTGACATATTATCACAATCCTCTGTGAGGAGTGACTCATAAATATGGCATTTTGTGCGGACTGCGATCATAGTCCTAGTAATAATAAAGAGGTTGCGACCATGATTGTAGTCCTCACAAAAACTCAAAAATTGGGCATTTTGTGAGGACTGCGAAAGATGCAAACATGGGATATTTTTGTGAATACTGAGATCATGCTCGCCATCCTAATAAAAAAGACTACGATCATGGTTGCAATCCTATGAAGACCTAGAACATGACATTTTTGTGAGGACTACAATCACGGTTGTAGTCTTCATAAACAGTGTATTTTGTAAGAACTGTGATCATGACCGCAGTCCTCAGAAATAGAACTGTGATTATTTTGTGAGGACTGCGATCATAGTTATAATCCTCTATACTGCAATCATTTTATAAGGATTGCGATCATAATCGTAGTTTTTCAGAAATAGGACCATGACCGCAGTCCTCATAAAAATATCATGTTTCTGAGGTTTATAGCATTGCAATCCTCTTTATTAGGACAGTGATCAAGATCGCAGTATTCAAAAAAAATGTCCGATATTTGAGTCTTTATGAGAGCTACGACCATGGTCACAGTCCTAAAAGAGGAACGTGACTTACAGTCCTCACAAAAATATTCTATTTTTGAGTTTTTATGAGGATTGTGATCATGATAGTAGCACTCTTTATTAGGGTTGCGATCATGAACGCAGTCCTTACAAAATACCCTATTTCTGATTCAGTCCTCACAGAGGACTGCGATCATGAGTCGCAATCCTCATATCAGCATTGTCATTATCAGCAGACCCCATTCACTAACATCGAATGATCCCTAATGTTTTTCGAATCTAAACACAAACAAAACTCATCGCGAGCACGAGCAGACAAGACCTACAAAAGGTCGATCTAGAAAAAATCCAGAGACTCCGCTCTCGACCCTAGGAGGGGCTCCCCACCCCTTCCAACCCTCATATGGCGACTTGACCGCACGGATCGACCCGCGAATAACTTTGCGTCAGGGTCAAGATTGAGGGGAGAGCAATGCTGATGGTGATGGGGAAGGATAAAAGAGAAAATAAAAATATATAAAGAAATGGTGGTTGAGAGGAATTAGTTTATGCAAATGTGGATGAGAATGTAGCGCAGAAAATTATGAACCTGAGTGTTGATAATTATGAAGTAAAGTAGGCGGCTGTAGCAAAATTTTCCAAATAATAATAATAAGTTATAATTATTCTTAATATTCTTAGCCCACATATGAGTCGGCCCTTCTCTTTTTCCCTCTCTTTTCCTCTCATTTTCTGCGTGTTTGGTTGCAAGGAAGTGGGTGGAAGTAAGGAAATGGGGAAGCATAATTGCTCACTTCCCTATCTATCCAAAGACCGAAAAAGGAAAATAAGAAAACCCCTTTTCCTTTTTTTCTTCTCTCTTTTACACAACCATTTCCTCACTTCTAGAGTGCTACAGTTAATTTTGTGGTAATGTAAATCTCATTTGTAATAAGTTGTAGTATAAAACAGTTAATTTTTTAGTCATGTAAATCTCACTTGCATTTTAATTACAGTCCATTTTTATTTTTCTTAATTATTTTTTATTTTAATATTATTTTACGGTCAACTTTGTGGTCAATTTTTTCACTTTCACTTTCCATTGCCATCCAAACATCGGAAAAGACATAACATTTTCCAAACCACACTTCCCAACAACATCCAAACACCGGAAAACTTACTAACCAATTCTCAAGTTCCAAAGGAAACTATTACCACGTCCTCACTCCCTTACTTCCTCACTTCCGCCCTTAACCAAACAGGCCCTGAACCAAGCCCAAGTGGCCCATCACAATTTCTTTACTTTTCTTTTTGTTAATATGGATATGATTGGGATTGCTGCTCTATTCTAATCCGAGAGGAATAAACGAGATGAATTATTGTGGACAAGCAAGAATGGTAGGTTAATTTTGTTATATTGGAGGTAGATGGATAGAACACCATGCATGAATAAAGCCTATGAGCTGAAGTAGTGTTTTCAGATGGTGTCTCACGTACCTTATTTCATGTGTGGTTTAATGTAGAATGTTATTTAATTTCATGTCCAGTACCTTCATCTAGTGACTTTAGCTTTTGTCCGTTTGAGTGCAATCCACAAACTCTATATATATATATATATATATATATATATATATATATATATATATATATATATATATATATATATATATATATATATATATATATATATAGGGGTTACTGTACCTCAGCCGACGGCTGAGAGAGTTTCTCAGCCCGCGGTGACGTGGCCGAATATATGCCACAGATCGGCCGCAGAGTGTAGGCGCAAAAAAAAAAAAACAAAAAAATCCCGCCTAAACATTCGTGAATCAAAATGACAAAAATACCCCTTTTTTACTTCTAAACTAGCATAAACTCATCCACAAACAAAATTTACCTACAGAATTTTCAGCTGTGAATATATCTACAGTTATAAAATTCTTAATTCTACTACAGACGAAACATGATATCGTTTCGAACATTGCGACCATCGTCGCAGAATTAATACAATTTATATATGACGACTGCGGCACTAGTCGCAGTCATATTATAACAAAAGTCGCAGTCTGCAACCCTAGTCGCATTCCTTTTTTATATCACGTCTGCGACCCTAGTCGCATTCCTTATTCCCATAAAAATAACAGACGAAACATGGTCGCAGCACTGCGACCTCGTTCAGAACAGCGACCATGGTCGCAATCTTTTTTCAGCTGCGACCTCGTTCAGAACAGCGACCATGGTCGCAATCTTTTTTCAGCACTGCGACCAAAGTCGCAATCCTTTTTCGCATGCCTTATGGAACAGAATTTTTATAAGTTTACAAAGTAGATTAGCGTATATCACATCTTATAAAATACTATATTAATTATACTGAATTAAATGAATTAAAAGAAGTAATTAATATTCTATCTACCGTGATAAAACAACAGTCTCGGAAAAAGAGATGCAATAATATTAATCTCGATAAAGGAAAGATGTGCACCATACGTAATCTAAAGATATAGGGAAAACATTCTATAAAAAGTTAATTTGTACTTCACGCAGTAAACCTCCGGAAAAAAGCAACTCTTCGGATTCTCCCGCCATAACTCTTCAATTAAATATTTTTTTTACCACTTCTTCTAATACTCAACCTTCACCTATAACAATTATTATTACTATTCATGTTCTTTCACATTCTTTACCTTTATATAATGCTTGTAACTAATACATTATCTCATATCTAAAAACAATATTTTTGCTCTTCCTTTTCAATTCATTCTTGAATCATGTCTTCCCCATCTTCTTCCTCTGAACACTTAGATTTCAACTTCAAACGTTCCCCCATCGGTCCTTTCTCTTCAGGATATTCTAGTGAATCTGATACCAGTCTGGACTTCACTCCTTTTGACTATCTCACTACATCAAATAATGTATTAACTGATCCTCCTATTCATCAGGATGATGAAGTTTTCATGTGGGTTAGTGAGGAAGACATTATCCCTCTGCCACTTGACGGATACACGCTTGATGAAAGCATGTCCTCTGATGCTGTAGGCTCGCTTTCTCGCAACGGATCGGACGAAGAGCTTGATGGAGACGATCCATTCTGGGAGTTTATCGGTGAAACAAAAAAAACCTCAAAAACAGGAAGATGATGAGGAAATAAGTGATGAACAGGAAGAGCAGAAGAATGAAGACGACGAATCTGCTTATGATGGTGATAATGACGAGGATTAGGATTTCCTGACCTTCTGATATTCAACCTTATTTTGTCTTCTTTTAAAAGCTTTTAATTCTCATTTTTTGTAAGGTCTCTTTCTCAATATATTAACTTATAAGCTCTTTTAATGCTATTTTAATTACATATGAAACTGCGACTGCTGTTCTTAAACACTGCGACCATAGTCGCAGTCCTACTACGCATGCAATAAGTAAAAAAAATTCATAGTTTATAGGCGGCTGAGACAACAGTTACGGTGAAGCGCAAAACATATAAAAACATACGTAAACTGCGACTGTAGAAACAGTCCTTAGTCACCGTTATTACATTTAACTTAGCAAAAAAAAATCATCCAGAAAAATACAGTCGTGGGTACTGCGACCATAGTCGCAGTCCATGATCGCATAATATATGTAAAAAACCAATTTACTAGTTCATAGGAGGATCAGACAACAGTCACAAATAAAGAATAAAAAATATAAAATAATACGTAACTGTGATTATACTATCGCTCTCGTTAAGAACTGCGATCATAGTCACGGTACTGCGACCACAGTCGCAGTCCATGATCGCATACTATATGTAAAAACCAATTTAATAGTTCATAGGAGGATCAGACAACAGTCACAAATGAAGAACAAAAAATATAAAATAATACGTCAACTGCGATTATACTATCGCTCTCGTTAAGTACTGCGACCATAGTCGCAGTCCTTGATCACATTATACATTACATGCGAAAAAAGGTAAACTGCGACTATATTAAAAAATCATTAAATTTCAAATCAGATAAAAAAAAATTAAAGAAGCATTCAAATTAGATTCGTGATTTAATAAAAAAATGTTGGCAGTTTGACCGTAGTTATAAAAGATAATTGTCACAAAAATTGAATAACGTCAGAAAATATAAAAATATAATAAACTATACATACCGAAAGAGTAGCTTTTCATAAGGGGTATTTAGTAATTTAACTTCTTCCTACAAGCGGGCCGCAAGTTAGTGGGGTGACAAAAATTGAGCCACGTCACCGCAGGCTGATATACATTTTTCTCATATATATATATATATATATATATATATATATATATATATATATATATATATATATATATATATATATATATATATATATATAGGGATATATATATATATATATATATATATATATATATATATATATATATATATATATATATATATTTTGGGGTGGGGGGAGGGCGGGGGGGGGGGGGTGGGGGTGGGGGGGGGGGGTTGTTGGGGGGGGGGTGGGGGTGTTGTGTGCAAAAAAAAAAAAAAAAAAAAAAAGTCTAGTTGAAAGCCTTGTTTTTTGGTACTGTTAACTGTTTTTAGTTTAGCAGAGAAGCAATTACTAATGATAGCTACCGAAAATAATTTGCTTGACCCTTCTTTAAAGGGTAAGTTGCTATGTTATTTTTGAATAATAATGTAATAAGGTGCTATGTCCATCCACAATCTGTAGATACTGTACATCGTATGTGCTCATGTCTTGAGATTTATCAACTATTTCTACAAATTATTTCATGGTAATAATGTAATGCAGTCTGTAATGTCTTTAGCAGACTGATTTGCATAGATACACTCCCTAATTCATGTGAAAAAGGATTCAATCTAGACAGAGATTGCAACCTCAATTTCCATCAATCAATTTCCAACGTATGCCCAGTTGATAAATAAGATTCTAAATCTAGCGTTTACTTGACTTGAGCAAAAGAGAGTCAATTTCCAATACCATGTTCCTTTAAAGACGGCACCTTTCTTTTTAACAAAGACTGACTCACCTAGTTAGTAGTTTGGAAAATTGAGCAGCGACGAGTGAGAAAAGTTGCTAATCCCAAATTGTAGAGTTAATTTGTTAATGACCTCTGTGTATAGCCCTTGTTAGAATGCTCAATTAATGAAGCTTCTCAATTACCATCTCATGGAGGAGGTACAGGAGAAAAAAATATGAGACTGATATGATAAGGATTTATGGCAGCACTGCAGCAGAATTTATTATAAGATTGTGGAGTGTAATCGGCACATTATTGATCAAAGTATGTTTGAGGATTACATATTTTCAGCTTGCTGACAAATTTTGGGATTGGTAAGTCTATTACACTGAAGGATAATGTTCACAGCCGCCATTAACTTCAGAGGGTTCTTGCTAGTTAGTTGTTGTTGTTGTTGTTGTTTATTTCATTGTAAGATGTGTGTTCCGTTTCAAAAAAAATGATGGAATATATATTAAGGTTAATAAGATGGGTGTTCAGAGAGAGCCTTGATGGCTCGGTGTGCAGCGTTCTTCATTCAGCCTTCAAGGCTACTTAATTTGCTCTTTTTTTTAAAAAATCCTTTATTTTATTTGCTTTCTGCATTTATGTTTTATTCACTAAAAATCACCATTAGAACTGTGATTAGCGACTGAGAGCTTTCCTCCAAGTTGGGAAGTAGGGATGATAATGGTGTAGGAAAAATTGTATACTATTTTCTAAAACAAGCAAATATAAAACTCATAACTAGAACAAATTTAATTAAATCCTAGTATGCTACTACAAAATTAAACAAAATAAATAAGGCCTGGTCTGGGGAATGTAGTCGCGATGACACTGCCCTAAAGGATCAAAAGTTCACCCCAATCGTTCGAACGCGAATGTGACAGTTGTTCCCTAGCGCTAAAAGATCCTCCAGAATCATCAGCATTTGACCTAGAACAGTAAACCAAGCCTTTACTCAGAAAGAGAATTGTTGCCCGAATGGAAGAAGAAAACCACCGCAAGAAAACTTGAAAGCAGCAAAGTTTTGAACAGAACTAATTTTAGTATAGTAGAAATTTTTAAGAAGGGAGAGAATGATTTAGTAGCTGTGTGTAGAATGAATGAGAGGGGGCTCCTTCGATACGCTCAAGGCACCCCTTAATAAACAACAAAATAAATGAAAAATTAAATATTTTAGTTAAGACAATGAAACGGCAAGAAAATAAATTAAGGTTTTAGATCAAAAATTAATCTCATTTAATTGGATGATCAGCCCAATAAAATGAGAGAGACTGTTGGAGTTTTGAAGACGTGTGGAAGTTTACTAACAACTACACATTTCTAAATAAAGACAATGTTTGGTTAAACGCCAAACACCAAAATGAAATGGTGCTGTCAGATTGGTTAATTAATGAAACTTTATTTTACAACAAAGTACATCATGTATTAAAATTTGCAACAAATGGGTCAGATTCTAGATGAAGCAACTAAGATTCCAAGTCTAATCGTGTGTGCTTGACTTGCCAAGTAAACGCATCTCTCTATCCTTCGCAATGTCCATCATTGTCAAGAAAGATGTAACATTAAATGCTTCCTTATCATACACGTTGCCTTTTTATTCGGCTAAATTATCTTCTGTGATGTGACTATTATTACTGGTTATGACATAGTTAAAAACTTAGAAACTATTACTTCTTGTTCTGTTTTTATTTCTCTTTCTTTCTTTTTTTTTTTAATCAGTAGTTGCATTGTTTAAAACAAGCAAATTAATGATTCTGCTTTCAGAAGCTTATACTGCAGTTGCTTGAATAGATTCTCCATATTTTCTTTTTTTCAATATTTTGCACTCTAAGGAGTGATTTTAACTAATATGACACAAACATTGTTTGTTCTTTTTAAGAAAGGCCCGTAAGCTGGGATACATTTTGTTGTTATAATGGTATAACTGAATCAACATTATTGTTAGGGACATGAAAAGCACTGGGATTAGAGATAATTATGGTTAGGTTTGAGTGAAGTCTAAGATAGGGTGGGTTCGAGCTAAGGGCATGAACATAGATAACTTATCTTATGGTAGGATTAAGGGTTTATAAATTAGATTAAAGATGGATCAAGTTTTATCTAGTGTCTAGTAACTAATGTACTACTTCAGGATAAGACAACATTAAGAAACCATGCGTCTGAATAATGGTAACTTGATTATATTAGATAAAACTCTCTAGCTTCATCCTGATCTACAACTCTCTTCCTCTCTCTTAAGTCTAATCCACCTCCTCTGTCAAAAACCTTGGCCCAATAACTTTTTTACTTTGTTTATTATTCTATTTTTAATAATTTTTTGCTTTTCCTCAATGATTTTATGCTTTTATTTTTTCCATTAATTCTTTCTTTATTTTTTTCCCGGCCATATTCCCCTTTGTTCCTTACTTTTTTTTTTAATTCTTTCTTCTTGTTTCATTTTTTTTAAAGGAAATTTTTGCTACAGCCACCTACTTTACTTTATAATTAGAAAAAGAAAAAACTCAACTTCATAATTTTATTCGCTATAGCATCATCCATGTCAGCATAAACTGATTTCTCTCAACCACCACTTCTTTATATATTTTTATTTCCTCTTTTACGCTTCCTCATCACCACTGACATTGCTCTCCCCTCAACCTTGACTCTGACGCAGAGTTATTCACGGGTTGACCTGCGATCAGGTCATCGTGGAGTTGGAAGGGGGCGGGAAGCCCCCTCTCGGGGTCGGGGGTGGAGTCCTTGGAAATTTCTTTTGGGGATCGACTCTTGGCAGATCTTGTTTGTTCGTGCTCGTGACGAATTTTGTTTGTATTAGATTTAGAAAGCATTATGAATCATTCGATGTCAGTGGACGGGGGTCTGCTGATGATGTCAATACTGATATGAGGATTGTGACTCATGATCGCAATCCTCTATGAGGAGTGACTCATAAATAGGGCATTTCGTGCGGACTGCAATCATAGTCGTAGTAATAATAAAGAGGTTGCGACCATGATCGTAGTCCTCACAAAAACTCAAAAATTGGGCATTTTGTGAGGACTGCGAAAGACTCAAACATGGGATATTTTTGTGAATACTAAGATCATGCTTGCCGTTCTAATAAAAAAAATACTATGATCCTGATTGCAATCCTATGAAGACTCAGAACATGATATTTTTTGTGAGGACTACGATCATGGTCGCAGTCCTCATAAATAGTGCATTTTGTAAGGACTGTGATCATGATCGCAGTCCTCAGAAATAGAACTGTGATCATTTTGTGAGGAGTGCGACCATAGTCACAATTCTCTACACTGCAATCATTTTGTAAGGACTGCGATCATAATCGTAATCTTTAGAATTAGAGTATTTTCAAAGCGGTCCATTGTTTTGAAGCAATTACTTAAGACATTTTCGTCTTTCACCATTGATGATCACTTCAGCGCTTGACACGTGGGCACACATACTTACTTTGAAAAAGAAAGTGGCTGAAACAAATAAAATTATAAAGCTGAGTTTTTTTCCTAATTATGGTTTGACATAAGGGGCAATAGCGAAGTGCCCCATTTTATAATTCTCTTATCCTCTTCTATGATAACCTTTTTTTTTTAAAAATCAAGTTTGTGCTATTTTAAGTTTATGATTTTTTTCCTTGGTACTTCTCTTTCAATAGTTCCTTCTTTTTATTCTGGGTTATTTTAGATATATACCATTCAAATATTTAGTATTTAAAAATTTACCTCCAAATATTTAATATTGAAAACTTATCCCCTAAATCTTCTAAATCTCAATAACTTGAGTGTGGTTATTTAAACCCAAAGAAGTGATCAGTAGCCCCAAAAACTAAGTGATCAAGAGTGTTTCAAAAGTGATTTTCTTGTGTTTTTCACCATAGATTCAATCATTGTTTTCTCACACAAACGCTTGAGCTATCCATTGCTATATCTACCTATAGGAGAGCTGTTGTGAGATTGTTTTTAGGTGATCAAAGTGTTGTGATCACCAAAGACTTCATCTTGTACTTTGAGGAGGCGGACTTGCGGGTTCGCGTGTTTTGGGTTCTTGTGTGAACTCTTTGTAAGAGGTGTGGCCTCGGCGAGCTAGTGGGCTTGCGGTGTGTTTGTTCTTGCGGGAACAAGAGAGGGACTAGAGAGTCCGAAGGAGTTCTAGTGTGAACTTCCCTTGTAGGTGTTGCGGCACCGAGTGATCCGGTGGGATCGGTTTATAGTGGAAATCCTTCAAGTGTTGAAGGCGGGGACGTAGAGCAAGTGTGCTCGAACCTCGAAACAAATATCCCGTGTTTGCGATTGCTCTCTCTATTTCTTACTTGTCTATTTATATCTTGCATGCTATATTGTCTGTATCTTATATGCTTGATATACATTGTGCTTAATTATTATATGCTTGGGGATTGTTTGCTCACACTCGTATTCAACCAAGAGAGCCAACGCGACACCTCAACTCTTATTTAAGAGAAATCTTGAGGAGTTAGTCCAGAGCCCTTCACGGGAAATTTGGCTACACTCTTGTGTTATACATAGTGTGTTGTGCATAAGTATTTGTAGTTTGCATAAAATAGTTTTTAATTCCGCATTAGTTGACCGTTTGATTAGCTAGTCACCTATTCACCCCCCTCTAGGTGATTACAATTGGTATCAGAGCCACGAGCTCTTATTTGGGTCTAACAACCTTGAGTTAAAGATCCTCACTTTTATAGCTAATCATAATATTTGTTTACACACACATGGACTTCATGACACCTCCCACCTTTGACATTCTTAACATCCAAACTTGGAAGGTTAAGATGTCTTTGTACCTCAAAGGCCTACGTATTCATGTTTATCTTGCTACAATTAAAGATTCATATGTTAATAATAGCAAGTATATTGAGGCTAACTCAAAAGCCATTCATGCTTTAAAGTCAACCCTAAGTGATGATTATCTATGTAGGGTTTCTAACAATGATTCGGCTTTTGTAGTTTGGAACACGCTTGTCTCCCTAGGTGAACATGAGCAATACTATGCGGGGAGCGACTAGGATGTTAGAAGTGACGCTTCCAACGTATGCTACATGGTCCAAGAGGATAACCCCCTTGAGGTAAATACCGAATCCGAGCATGATGAAGATATTGACATGTCATATAATGAACTTGTATCTTTTTGTCAACAATTACTTGAGAAATATGACATGCTTAAAAAGGATAACAAGAAATTAAAGAATAAATTTAATTGCATGTTAAAAGAAAATGATTGTTTTAAAGATAAAGTTGCATGCATTGAAAAAGAAAATGAAAGTTTGAAAAATGAGAATATTTCCTTGCTTTCTAAATTAAATGATCTTTGTAAAGGAAATACTTCATTGAAAAATAAAATTGTTTTGGTGGAAAAACAAAAAGAAGTTGCTTTGCATGAAAATAATTCTTTAAAAAGAAAATTGGTTGAAAAAGAAAAGGTAAATGTTTCTAAAAAGAAAAGTAATAATGATTCTCATTCTCACCATGCTTTACATGCCATTATTGATGAAAAAGAAGTTAAATTTTTGAAAAATAGAATTGATTGTTTGAGCTCAACTTTGAGCGATTATGCATTTAATCACAAAAGATTGGAATCCTTGTTTCAAAAGAAACAAGTTCCCCATGTTCATGCACAACACCCACAACATGCATATGCACATTTTGCACGTCATGATCACACTCATACACATGTGCATAGTAGAGTGTACAAGTGTACACATTGCGGCCGCAAAGGCCATTTAGCAAAGTTTTATTTTGATAAGATACATTGCTAAGAAAAATGTTTGGGTTCCATTAGATGCTAACCCCCGTGGACCCAAAAGAAAATGGGTACCAAAGTCCCCACCTTTTGTATTTGATGTAGATGCGGGCTCTCACACGACGCAGAGAGTTGATGCCTTGGTGGTGGTTGCAACGGCTTCATGGATATTACACATTTGATGCACCGCTATCAAGGAAGTTTTGGTGGGACGACCACCATGTTTTGGAGAATTAGAGTGTAGTTTATGTGTTGATAACTATCTCTAAAACTCCTAGTTTATTTACATGCTTTTATAATTGATAACCTTTAGCATGTTCATGTTTTGTATTTGTGCTTCATGTGGTAAACACTTGTTTAAATGTAGTTTTTATCAAAACTTGAATATATACGTGTACATGTAGTGAGCATCATTTGATTCATATACGTTTGCACTTCATTGTTCATTTGTACTCACTATATGCACATGTATAGCCTAGTTTTGATGATTTCCTCATTTACACTTGTTTTGCCTATTTACATGTTTTACTTCATGTATATGTAATTTTTATTTCAAATCTAATAAATATACATGTATACCCCTTGAGTCATTTGCCTTCATGCAATTTATATTATGGACTCTTTTTATGTTTGGGATATTTATGCATATTATTAGTTTTGGATAAAAACATACATATACCTATAAGTTTGTTTTTAGATAAAAAATGAATTTTTATGATTTTCATCTTTATGTGAAAAATAAATTTTCATGATTGTTATGATTTTAGATAAAATGATATTCATGTTTGTTTTGAGCTTCATTGACTATTTTCATGAAAAATGCTAATTACATGATTTTTGTACACTCACACTTTATTTGTTTATTCATGACTTTGTTTCATGATTATTTTTTAGCCTTATAGATTTCGAGTGTCAATTTTTGTGTATTTGGTTTGTTTCATGAAATACATATGTTTTGTTTTTATGTTTTAAAGGATCTTTAACTAGTTTTTCAAAAAAAAAAAGAAAACTATTTTAACTAGTTATTTATTCTTCAAATTGGTAGAGTTTTCATAATATGATATTCATTTTCAAACTCTATTTTCGAAAACCCCCTCCAACCCCTATAAGGACGGACGGACGGGCGACCATGCCTTGTATGCCTTATTGAAAACCTTTTATCTTGAGCATGTAAAGGGTGGTAGTTTATGAGATATATACTTGATTTACATCATAGTTTCAATTGGTATCACAATTGACATCCTTTTGTATATACTCATATTTTGTTTTCTATATATGTATGCTTCATTTCAAATAATATCAATTTCCATTGGTATTTTCCTTTCATACATATATATGATGTGTTTGTGCTCGAGTTACAAGAAATTACATAAAGTTGTTTATGCTAAGCTTAATTCATATCTTGATTTTCAATTGGTATCTCAATTGGTATTTTTAACAAGCTTGTGCATTATCTTCAATTTTTTTCATAATGTAAAATAAACTTCAATTGGTATCTATTTATTTCAATTGGTATCCATATATTTCAATTGGTATCAATATGTTTCAATTTCCAATTGGGTTTAAATTTCATTTGGTATCAATATGTTTTACCTACTTGATATCAAAATTTATCATGTATTTCCATTGGTATCAAAATTTAATGTACATGCAAAAATGGTTTGATATGTTTTAGTTACAATTGATATCTCAAAAAGTTTGTTTATTTACAAAGGTATCTCAAAATGTTTTATTACCTTGGGTAAATTTCAAAATTTGTTTTGATTTAAAAATGTTTTTGATATATATTGCATATATGCAAGGGGAGCTTAACATCTCCTCTACATATAGATTCATGTTGAGTGTATTACACGTGTGTAGGGGGAGCTTCACATCTTCTCTTATGCATTGCATATTATGCGTTATGTGAATTAGGGTCTGTCATCCCTTCTTCATGTAATGCATGTATGCAGGGAAGTTAACTTAGTGTCTTCCTCTTCATGAATGTATATCGCATATACCTTTTATTGCTTGATTTGATTTCACCCCTTTGTCGATTTTTGTTTATGACAAAAAGGGGGAGAACATTGTTTTGTGTTTACTTTAACCCCTTTGTTGATGATTGACAAAAATGGAGAGAAGTATTTTAGTATATATGCATGTTTTCCTTGCTTTATACATAAAGGGGGAGAAGGATTGATGTTTATGCATATATATATTTTGTTTTGCAAAAAGGAGAAAAGAATTTGATGAGTTTTATGCTTGTTTGGCATGTTTATCTCCTTGTATTTGCATTCATGTTATGCGCTTCATTGTATATCCTATTTGTTTATTGTTATGCATGAGTTAAGGGGGAGCTTCCTTGAAGCTTTTCTTTAATCCATGCATATATAACTCCATGAGTTTTGTCATCATCAAAAAGGGGAGATTGTTGGCTCAAAGGCCCATCACTCTAGTTTTGATGATGATTAACTCATGTAGTTATAGTACTAATGATCTTGTGTTTATTTAGTCTCATATTCATGATCAAGATCTTAGTTGGTGTGTAGCTTCAACAAAAGATTTAAAGTCGAGTTTTGGAGCTAACACGGTTTGATTCAAGAGCCTATGCATCAAGACCACATCAAGTACTCAAGAGGAGACTCGCTCTTTGGATCAAGTTTGGACCAAGTCAAGAAGGAGGAGAAGACTTCAAGTGAAGACCTTCAAGATCAAGATTTGTGTCGGTTTGTATTTGTTAAGATTTTGTTTTTAGATAAAATGTAAATGATAGAATAGTTGGTGCATTGCTCAAGTATATCATATACATACACACTCTTGATTTAGATGAGTTTTCATAAAAGAATTTTCATTTTGGAAAAGACTTTTCATTTTGGCAAAATACTGTTTTGGTTTTTGGAGTTTCAAGTATATATGTTTTAACCAAAACCAGTTTAGTGTTTTATTGTCAAAAATATAGATATTTCATCATGAATGTGTAGTGGATCATATCCATACACTCTAAGCTTTAAAAGTGTTTAAAATATCTTATTTTTGTATTTGGAGGAGTTTTGGAAAAATAAGTTTTGAAAAATCTGATTTGGAAAAATACGGTTTTTTTTTGAGCCAAAAATTTTAAGTTACAAAAATAGTTCAAAATATTTGTAACATGTCTTGATTTTACTCAAACATGTTTGTATATCAAAGTATAATACTGAAACTATTTTTGTAAATTTTTAGAAATTTTATGAGATTTTATCAAAGGAAAAATACCATGTTTTCAATCCCTATAAAAGTTCTGATCTTGCTTCTGCCGGTCGACCAGGCCGGTCGACCGAGCTAGGAGTCGGTCAACCGGGTTGGTCGACCGACGTGCACGCCAATCTGGCTGGAGGACTGGTCGACCAGGCCGGTCGATCGTCCAGAGAGCTCTGCTGTCTGGAAATGCCCCCGATCGACCGGGCCGGTCGACCGGCAGAGAGCTCTGCTCACTGTTCCAGGCCGCGGTCGACCGGGCCGGTCGACCGAGGCTCCAACGGTCAGAAATCTAACCGTTGGTGGTCGATCGGGTCGGTCAAACGACAGCAGTCAGAACTGCTGACTGGACCCCCAACGGCTATTTTTCTTTGGCCTATAAAAGGGGGCTCTTATGGACTGTTTTAAACAAGATTTTGAGAAAGTTTTTGGGCTAATTTTTCCTACTCATGTCAGTGGTTATATCCACAAGTTTTAGAGCCAATATTGCCAAATCAAAAGAGAGTTTATCAAGAGTGTTTCAAAAGTGATTTTCTTGTGTTTTTCACCATAGATTCAATCATTGTTTTCTCACACAAACGCTTGAGCTATCCATTGCTATATCTACCTATAGGAGAGTTGTTGTGAGATTGTTTTTAGGTGATCAAAGTGTTGTGATCACCAAAGACTTCATCTTGTACTTTGAGGAGGCGGATTTGCGGGTTCGCGTGTTTCGGGTTCTTGTGTTAACTCTTTGTAAGAGGTGTGGCCTCGGCGAGCTAGTGGGCTTGCGGTGTGTTTGTTCTTGCAGGAACAAGAGAGGGACTAGAGAGTCCAAAGGAGTTCTAGTGTGAACTTCCCTTATAGGTGTTGCGGCACCGAGTGATCCGGAGGGACCGGTTTATAGTGAAAATCCTTCAAGTGTTGAAGGCGGGGACGTAGAGCAAGTGTGCTCGAACCTCAAAATAAATATCCCGTGTTTGCGATTGCTCTCTCTCTATCTCTTACTTGTCTATTTATATCTTGCATGCTATATTGTCTGTATCTTATATGCTTGATATACATTGTGCTTAATTGTTATATGCTTGGGGATTATTTGCTCACACTCGTATTCAACCAAGAAAGCCAACGCGGCACCTCTACTCTTATTTAAGAGGAATCTTGAGGAGTTAGTCCAGAGCCCTTCACGGGAAATTCGGTTACACTCTTATGTTATACATAGTGTGTTGTGCATAAGTATTTGTAGTTTGCATAAAATAGTTTTTAATTCTGCATTAGTTGACCGTTTGATTAGCTAGTCACCTATTCACCCTCCTCTAGGGATTACATAAAGGAGGAGGGTTGTGGTAGGCATGTGACAGCTAATGTAAAATATTGTCACATATTATGAACATGAACTAAGAACTAAATTTTGTTGGGGTGTTCCCTACTGAGCGACGCGCTACATCGGAGCCCGAGTGTAGTGAAAAGTGGGTAAAGGTTGCTAGGTCATCGTCCAGAAACGACGCGCCACATCGACTCCCAGATGTGGTGTCAAATGAGCAAGAGTTCTCACACTTTTATGAGCGGGTGAGGGTAAAGAAGTTAGCTCATGAATATAAAATTAGGCTAGCATCATGGAACATAGGTTTTCTTACAGGTAGATTAGCAGAGTTAGTTGATGCTATGGTTAGACGAGAATGTTAGTATTTTGTGTGTGCAGGAAACTAAGTGGGTAGGTGAAAAGTTAGAACTATAGAGCCTTGGGGTTATAAACTTTGGTATACTACTAGAGATAGAAATTGTAATGGGGTGAGTGTGATCATAGATAAACAATTGCATGGGAATGTAGTGGATGTTAGGAGAAAGGGTGATAGGATTTTACTAATTAAACTTATTTTAGGAAGGGAGATTTTTAATGTTATTAGTATCTATGCACCACAAGTAGGACTTGATGAGTCTAGTAAGCGTCAATTTTAGGAGGATTTAGATGAGATAGTGCAAGGCATACCCATTAGAGAAAAATTTTTCATAGGCGGTGACCTCAATGGGCATGTAGGAACTAGTCATTATGGGTTTGATAGTGTACATGGAAGATTTCTTTTGGAGAAAGAAATGAACTAGATAACTCGATTCTAGATTTTGCTTTGTCCTATGATTTGATCTTAGTGAATATTTAGTTTAGGAAGAGAGAGTCTCACTTGATCACTTTTAAAAGTGAATCAAGTGCAAGCCAAATAGATTTCTTTTTAACTAGAAAAGTAGATAGAGGTTGTTGTATGGATTGTAAGGTAATACCACGTGAGAGTGTAGTAACCCAACATAGACTCTTAATTTTAGATATCTGGATTGGAAGGAGATTTAGAAAGATTAAACGTAAGTTCGATCCTAAGATTAGGTGGTGGCGGTTAAAAGAAGGTAACCAAGGAGTTTTTGTAGATCGAGTAGTACATGAAGCAGATTGGAAAGCCCAAGATGATCCCAATACAACATGAAATAAAATTGCTAGCTTCATTAAAAGAGTAGCTAAAGATGTAATTGGTGAGTCACGGGGTGATGCTCCGCCATGTAAGGATACATCATGGTGGAATGAAGAGGTAAAAGTTGCCATTAAGATCAAACGAAACTCTTACAGAGATTTGAAGAAAAATTGTGATGGAATGAATTTTGAGAGGTATAAGCTAGCGAAGAAGGAGGCTAAGAAAGCTATTCAGAATGCAAGAGCTAAAGTGTACAAAGAAGTGTATGAGAAGTTGGATACCAAAGAGGTTGAAAATAATATATATAGAATTGTTCGAATAAGGTAGATAAAGACTAGAGACTTATGTACCGTGAGGAGTGTCAAAGATGAGAATCAGAAGGTTTTAGTTCGAGATGAAGAAATTAAAGAAAGATGGAGAGAGTATTTTGATAAATTGTTCAATGGTAGTTCTACTCAAAATTTGGATAACCTTACATTCAGTGCAAAGATATGACTGTAATTATATGTACAGAATTAGCGAATCTGAAGTTAAAGAGGCCTTGAAGAGGATGAAGTCAAGGAAAGCTGTTGGCCCAGATGGAATTCCTATTGAGGTATGGAGATGCTTAGGAGAGGTGGGCGTGAGATGGCTGACAAACCTCTTTAACAAGATCTGGCTAATTAAAAAGATGCCAAACGAGTGGAGAAAGAGTACCTTAGTACCTCTCTATAAGAATAAAGGTGATATCCTGAGTTGTTCAAACTATCGTGGAATAAAACTCATGTGTCTCACCATAAAGCTTTGGGAAAGGGTAATTGAACACAGGTTAAAGTAAAATATTAAAATATCAGAGAAGCAGTTTGGGTTCATGCTCGGGCGATCGACGACAGAGGCTATTCATTTGCTTCGTCAACTTATAAAGCGATTTCGAGAGAGGAAGAGAAATTTGCATATGGTCTTTATTGATTTAGGAAAAGCTTATGATAAGGTACCAAGAGAGATATTATGGTGGACACTGATAAAAAAGGGAGTCCCCATCAAATATATTGACATAATCAGGGACATATACAATGGAGTAGTGGCAAATGTCAGAACTTGTGAAGGCATAACAAATAATTTTTCTATCATAATTGGATTGCATAAAGGATCAGCATTGAGTCCATTATTATTTGTCATAGTGATGGATGAGCTTACTAGAGCTATCCAGGATGAGATACCGTAATGTATGCTAGTTGCTGATGATATTGTCTTAGTCGATAAAACGAGAGCTAGGGTAAATGCAAAATTGGAGTTATGGAGACAAACTCTAGAATCTCGAGGTTTTAGATTAAGTAGGACCAAAACAGAGTATATGGAGTGTAAAATCAGTAAATAGAGAATCCGAGATTATAGTATTGTGACACTAGATGGTCAAGAAATATTGATGAGCAGTCAATTTAAGTACTTGGGTTCTATTATTCAAAATGATGGGGAGATCAATAGTGATGTCAACTGTAGGATCCAAACCGGCTGGTTGAAATGGAGGAGCGCAACAGGAGTTTTATATGATCGTAATATTCTATTATGGCTGAAGGAAAAGTTTTATCGGACTACTTTTAGGCCAACTTTGTTATATGGCACAGAATGTTGGGCTATAAAGAGATATCATGCCCAAAAGATGAGTATAGCAGAGATGCGCATGCTTCCTTGGATGTGTGGTAACACGAGGAGAGATAAGGTGAGAATGAGGATATTCGTACTAAGATAGACATAACCTCTATAGAAGAGAAGATGAGAGAAAACTGTCTACGATGGTTTGGTCATGTGTGACGTAGACCTACAGATGCGCCAGTCCGACGAGTAGAGTGTATCAAATTAGGGCAAGTTAAAATAGCTCAGAGAAGACAAAAGAAAATATAGAGGGAGGTAATGCGACAAGATATAGAGGCTAAAGGTCTTAGTGAAGGCATATTGCTTGATAGGAATGAGTGGAGAAAGTTGACCTATGTGCATGATCTGGCGTAATTCTCTTTTGGTTCATGTAGACTACCCCAAATACTTGGGACAAATGGCTTAGTTGTTGTAGGGTAGTTTGCGGGGTCTAATAACTAATGGGTGAAAATCACTGATTTACTAATTTACTCGGTCAACTAATTAATAGGTAAAAATCACCTAGAGGGGAGAAGTGAATAGGTGATGTGTTAATCGAGTGTGGAATTTAAAAATTTACACAAGCAAAATTCAACACACAAGTGATAATCAAAGAGTGAAGCTGAATTTCTGGTGAAGGGCTCTAGACTTCTCCTCAAGAATTCTCTTGATTAAGAGTTGAGGTGCATAATTTCTGTCTTAGTTCAATAGAAGTGTAAGCACATTGTATTGGTCAATTTCTGACCTCTTTGAGATCACGCAACGTGTCTGTCTGGCACCAAACAGGAGAGTGACATGTGGCCGCTTCTAAAACTTCCGAGCATGATTCCTTTACATCTCAAACTCCAAGAAGCTCAGGTGATCAGAAGAAAGGGATAAAATCAGTTACATGTATCCTATCTATACGCCAAATCTTCATGTGAACTCAATAGTTGCAGCCCGAGAATCAACCGCGCCTATAACTAGACGAAGACTACTAGATAAAGCTGGACTATCACCCAACCGGTTCAAACCTGGATGTTTAGCTTTAACTGCCTCCATGATAAGTGGTCAAGTATTTAAATGTGATTATACTCCACAACTTTATCCAATAAACACAACCTGCATAAATAGGAGAGCCCTTCCAACATAGAAAGGGTTCGATCTCAGAAACCCTAGCACAACAGAGAATGCAATACCATTGTAATCACCATTGTTATAGTTGATTTTCTCTCTCTCCCTTCATGGTTTTCTCCCATTTTCGTTTCCACATAACTTCTTGTTTCTGCGTTGCCTTTTCTGAGATTTATTTGATCCATCTTCATAATTTAGTGTGTGGATTAATTCCTTAAGAAATTACCCACAGTATTTGTTCTTTCATTGAGAGCTATTCTAAATCCATACTCAGGATCTCTCTCCATCCAATGCCTTAACCGATTCTCTACCAGCCTCCCATGATAGGTATGACCTCCATTGAAGAAGAATGTCAACCAGGCTACAGCTGTCGCCCCCGCCGCTCCCGAAGGAAATGGGAAACTATCGGAGTGACTTAGCCTACAGATCGTCGCCCAACTATCCAACGTCCATATCTCCGATGCTAAATATTCTCATTCAAATCTCACATCGATGGAGGATGCAGGTCGTCGAACCTAAATCCCAGCTTAATAGCGAGCAACTCCTTCTATGCGGGAAAGAAACACGAGGCGGTGTGATTGAGGTTCTACCTGCACACAAAATACAGAATTTCAGAACTTTAAAATAAAGATGTCCAAGTACTCAATACTATCGCAATAGCAAGTGGCTATGCGGGTCGTGATCCACAAGGAGGGACTAGCGATGGAAGCTTTTTAGTAAGTTCTCTTTTAGGCTACAAAGTATGGTTAAAGTTCTTCTTTAGTTCTTTAAAAGAAAAAGGAAAAATTGAGTTAAAGTTGAATTACGAAGAAGATGGTAGATTAAGAAGATAGAGAAACTAGAAATGATATGTACAAAAAAATGAAAAGGAGTGATAAAAGAAGTGGTAAATTGTGGTGTTCTAAACTAAAGAATTAAAAGAAAAGAATCTAAAAATTACTTACTGCTTTGGCCAAATGTTTACCTTGAATTTTTGCAATGAAGTTACCTTGAAGTGAGGCGATCAACGTTTAGCCCATAAGAGTTGATTCCCGTCTCCTCCATATTATATCATCAAGACGTTGCAAGTATGAAGTGATACAGAATGAAACTCAAAATCCATCGCATGAGCTATCAGTGGCACTCGCAAAGGCAAGGCTCTATCAATGCTTTAAGACTCACTTGGATAGCAATTGGTACCAAAGAAGAAAAGTAGAGAAGAGAAGAAGAACAAAAATAAAGTACATACAAAAGGGAAACTACAGATTCGATTTTATAACAATAGGAGAAAAGAAGAAAATCTTACACCGGTGTCACTCTCAGCACAATCTTCGTTCTCATTCTCCTATGAAACTCTGATCTCCTCTGATTTACATAAATTAAAACTGAAAATTACAGGAAAAGAAAGACAAAAACCTACACTACAAAGAATAGAAAAGTAGACTAAATTTTATCTCTGCATGGTTGCTCCCATTTACGGTGAAAAAACCTGCCTTTTATAGGTAAAAACCAAGAGGGGAGAGGCATGAGAAGATAGGGGGAGCAAACACTCCCCCAATTGAAGCAACAATGCCGCGGAGACACGGCTATTACCGCGTTTCTGCGGCCTGGCTGTGGCCAGGTGGCCACAGTCGGGGAGTGGTGCCTCCTGGTTTCGCGTTCTAACTTTATCTTCAACTGGATTTCTCGTTTCACCTACTAGATTTGACGAAACGGCCTTTGATCATTGGTTTTAACCGATTGATTTGAAGAGATATGCTTTTAACTGGTTTTCAACCGATCTGAACCGACCTGATCGGCCCTGATTTACTGACTTCGAATTAATTCTGATTTAAATCAGAATTTGATGGGATTTTAGGCTCGTATCTCTTCCCTCTCCTTTAGGAATGGGCCTGCAAATAAATTAAATAATAATTAGGAAAAAGCATAGTTTATTCTATAATAAGTATGAGAATATGATAATGAATGTGCAATATTAGCGACCGATCACACCCCCATACCTATCTTTTGCTCGTCCTCGAGCAAAACAACTAAATAAACAATTATTAGACCACTTTCGCAGGTCACGCGATTACACTGAGTCTGTGCAATAAGCCGTTAAACCTCTATGTTTCTCCTAGCGGACAAATTTTGTCTCGTGAGGGTTTTCAGTGGATTATACCTACAAAATCCGTAAAGAAAGAGAAAAATGTTAGTATTTTAAAAACACATTTTGAAAGAAAAATATTTGAAATATTCTTGTAAATTTTAAGTAATCTATAAGTTATAAGAAAACTGAATTTTTCATTCCTAAACTTAGTCTCTATTCAAAAATTTGTTATCAATCAAAGTAAGAAGTCAAATTGTACTTCTCATCTAGTCTATTACTTTACCCTAAGTCATATGCACCTTGTGACCGTGAAAATTTTGACTAAGGGTTCTTTAACTCTAACTCTCATGCCTTATTTATTTATTTTTATATATATGTATTTTTTAATTTTTGGTGGTAATATTCCTTAGTTCTATTAGGCTTTCTAATCTGCCCATGTAACGAGCCTTTAATCGATGACTCCCAAACCAAATGGTCTCAGGGCACCGGGTGAGAAGACACCCCTAGGACTTAAGGACTCAAGCAAACAAGGCTACAAAATGAAGGATTTTATTATTTGAACCGCTTTTAGGCGTGAATACTTATGCTTTATTAGACACAAATACCCAGCTTAATCAGAAGATTTATATATATTTTTTTCTCAAACTTATCTAATCATCTTTCGCATAAATACCAAGACTTACTTAGGCTAAAGCACCTAGCTAATCAATAATTAAATTTGTTCATCTTTCATAGATATGTTTTTTCTTTTTTTTTAATAAGGCATAAGAATCTTTGTTTTTAAACCCTAAGTGTGTAAGTATATAAGATGTGCATATTTCTTTAAGGTAAAGATTAAGACTAAATTACTTTCACAAACTTTCTTCCTATCCTTAGAAATCAAACAAATAATCTTATTTTGACCAAGTATAAGAAATTCTAATTATGATTCTCCTATTCCTTAAAATTGACTTAATTTCTTACAAAAAATATGTCAAAATATTGTTTCTATTTTCAAAAAGTTTTTAAAAGTAAAGAAAATGTTAATAATTTTTTTATTTTCTCTCTCTTTTTTTATAAAAAAACCTAAGTTATGTTAGACCCTCCCCCACACCTATCTCATGCATTGTCCTCAATATATGAATTAATGCATAGATGCATGAAAAAGAAGAAAGGGAAGGACAATATTATCTTAAGGTGGTGGTTCCGGTGGTGGTCTGATTGGTCCACGAAAAGTGGCCCAATCGAATTTTCCTAGAGTTCGGAGGAACCCACCAGAAATATCTCTTATATAACCCACTAAAATGATGTATATATGAACGATTTTAATTAAAAAATTTAACCCCATCTAATTTTCAAATTTCATAATTAATTTCGGAGTCAATTTTGTCAACCGCCTTGTCCCAAAATGGAGTGTAAAAAGATGGAATACTTGACTTGGACTTAGGAAGTACGGAAACTAATACCGACTCAGAAAAGTGACTTAAGTCAAGTAAAGGTTCAGGAGTGGAGATGGTTCAAGAAGTGGGTTCAAATCAAGAAGTTGAAACTCAAGTCCACATTCATTTCCTAACAATGGAATGTGACTTAATATTGGTGATTCAAGTTTAAGAATAATAGGTATGAGAATCAAAACTGAATCTATAATATTACTCAAGTTGGGTAACAAAATAGGAGTCAATATTGATTCGGAAATTTGAACTGGATCATAAATTTGAGAATCTAGGTCACATTTCTCATTGAGTTCAATTTCATAAAAATGAGAACTTGCCAATTTGTCAATGGGACTTTCAACGGTATGAAATTGGTCAAGTTCAATATGATAATCATAAAAGATTGGTGATTCAATTTCATGATGAATTGGCACAGCATCCAATGTTGACTCGGGAAAAAGATTGAAATCAGGTGAAGATACTGGAGTCATTATTGAATCAGGAAGTAGAATTGAATCATCAAGTTAAGATTCAGGATCATATTCATTCTCAAGTTCAATTTCAGGAAAGGGATAACTTGCCAAACTGTCAATGTTATTTTTAAAATTTAGAGTTTGGGCAAGTTCAAATGGTTGTGCTGAAATAGAATCATGTTTTTCAAAACAACATGATTCCTCGGCTCTAACTGATTTGTTAGTGACATCAGAAATGGTCAAACGGTGAGAACAGAGAGTTTGGACCATCATATCTATGTCATGATTACGAGCGATTTGAGCCTGAGTCATGGCTTCAAGCATCTTTTCATAGTTGATTGGTTCATCATTTTGTTGTGATTAGACTTGAAAAGATGAATTGTTGTTTTGGAAGTTATGATGAAATTGTGAGTCCGTCAGATTTTGTGATTGTTGCTTGGACTCGCGCATACTCATTTTCAAGATTGATGGTTTTCTATTTTGAACTGGTGGAACTGAGTATGAATCTTGAAAATATTGTGGACAAGGTAGATAAGGAGGACAAGTTGGTTGAAAATTGGACTCAGGGGAGGTAAATCCCCATTGACTCTGTGAAGAGTTAAAATTATTCTAAAAATTATGGTTATGAGATTGGGGGCATGGGTTTTATTGATTCGAATAAGACCAATCCGGCACACTAGGTTGGTTAAAGTTATGATATGTCGGGTTGGTAATATCCGAAAAAGAGGTTGGGGGTGAAATATGGATTACCATTAAAATTAGAAAAATTATTATTATAAGCCATATCACATAATAAATGTTAAACACAAACAAAGAAAAACAAACAAATAAGCAAACAAATAAAAAGAAAAAATTCTAACCTAAGTTAGGGTAAACCTTAGACCTAGACAACTCCTAACTGGTTAGACTGTCCACTGGGGGTATATTGTTGAATCTGACCACAAGTTAATTAGCCAGGTAGAGGCAAGATTTTTAGGAGGTATCCGCGCAGAAGCGACAAGCCTAATTTAGTCAAAGCACCAGCCTTCGAGGTTTCGCCCCTCAATCCCCAACCTTAGTAACCGATTTCGTAAGAGTCAGATTCAAATCAACTTCCCCCTTAGGTCAGTCTCATATTTGAGTCTGAGATGTCCCTAGGGCCAACGTCTACTCAGTTTTAGTTAGGCTTGGGTTAGTGAGTGAGGAGATTGTTTGTGGACTAAGGGAGGGTAATGACTTCCCCACTTTATCTTGTTTATAGGACAAGCCCTTAAATCAATTTAGTGCACTGTACAAGAAAAGCAACACTTAAGCAATGTAAACAATCCAAAAGTGTTCTTATACTAGATGCTATGCACACGTATCTTTGCTCCAGCACTCTTCAAAGTAATGTAAAATGTAAACGAATTAGACACGTGCCTAAATGAAAGTCTAAACCGTTTTTAGTATTTAACAAACATCATTTTACTGTTGTATTAGAAATGTATATATACAGTGAGTCAAGCAAGGAAATAAATAGTTATAAATATTAAACTTTACAATTCAGCTAACCTGTAGAAAATACATGTTAGTATTTTACTCAGATTGCCACAGGAATGTAGCAAATCTGAGGGCTTCTTGGCTCTGCTTTCTTGAGCAGAGTCCAAGGCCACTTATATGTCCACTGCAGTAAAAATTCCTTGTTGTTAAATCTGTACACCAAAAACAAAGAAGAAGGTTAACCAAAAATGTAAACTTTAATGAGAATTACTTTCCGTCCCTCCCAGGAAACGGCACCAAAATTTGATTGAGGTTCTACCTGCACACAAATTATAGAATTTCAGAACTTTAAAATAGAGATGTACAAGTACTCAATACTACCGCAATAGCAAGTGGTTATGCGGGTCGTGATCCACAAAGAAGAACTAGCGATGGAAGCTTTTTAGTAAGTTCTCTTTTAGGCTACAAAGTATGGTTAAAGTTCTTCTTTAGTTCTTTAAAAGAAAAAGGAAAAATTGAGTTAAAGTTGAATTAGGAAGAAGATGGTAGATTAAGAAGATGGAGAAACTAGAAATGATATGTACAAAAAAATAGAAAATGAGTGATAAAAGAAGTGATAGATTGTGGTGTTCTAAACTAAATAATTAAAAGAAAAGAATCTAAAAGTTACTTATCTCCTTTGGCCAAATGCTTACCTTGAATCTTTTGCAATGAAGTTACCTTGAAGTGAGGCGATCAACGTATAGCCCATAAGAGTTGATTCCCATCTCCTCCACATTATATTATCAAGACGTTGCAAGTATGAAGTGATATAGAATGAAACTCAAAATCCATCGTCATGAGCTATCGATGGCACTCGCAAAGGCAAGGCTCTTTCGATACTTTAAGACTCACTTGGATAGCAATTGGTACCAAAAGAAGAAAAGTAGAGAAGAAGAAGAAGAACAAAAACAAAGTACATACAAAAGGGAAACTACATATTCAATTTTATAACAATAAGAGAGAAGAAGAAAATCCTACACTGGTGTCACTCTCAGCACAAGCTTTGTTCTCATTCTCCTATGAAACTCTGATCTCCTCTGATTTACATAAATTAAAACTGAAAATTACATGAAAAGAAAAACAAAAACTTACACTGCAAAGAATGAAAAAGTGGACTAAATTTTATCTCTGCATGGTCGCTCCCATTTTCAATGAAAAACCTGCCTTTTATAGGCAAAAACCTAGAGGGGAGAGGCGTGAGAAGATAGGGGGAGAAAACGCTCCCCCAACTGAAGCAACAATACCGCGAAAACGTGGCTATTGCCGCATTTTCGCGGCCTGGCTGTGGCCAGTGGCCACAGCCGGGGAGTGGTGCCTCCTGGTTTCGCGTTCTGGCTTTATCTTCAGCTGGATTTCTCATTTTAGCTCCTGAATTTGATGAAACGGCCTTTGATCGTTAGTTTTAACCGATTGATTTGAAGAGATATGTTTTTAATTGATTTTAAACCGATCTGAACTGACCTGATCTGCCCTGATTTACTGACTTCAAATTAATTCTGATTTAAATCAAAATTTGATTGGCTTTTGGGCTCGTTTCTCTTCTCTCTCCTTTAGAAATGGGCCTGCAAATAAATAAAATAATAATTAAGAAAAAGCAGAGTTTATTCTATAATAAGTATGAGAATATGATAATGAATGTGCAATATTAGCGACCGATCATGGTGCTAGGTACAAATCCCTTATAGAATGCTCAACTTGAAGGTGAGTGGGATTCCGATAAACCTAGAGTAAATTATGAATAATAACAACTATATTATTTACCTTGTAGAAAATTGATGATGCTTTCCACCCTGCAAAAGCGGATGGAGGGCAGCAAACAGAGATGATCCGACTTCACGAGTCGACTGATCATGAAAAAGATGTAGAGATCCGTGTCCAGACACGCAAATAGGTCAAGTTACTATGGAAGTCACAATCTTCTCCTACTGTAGAAGGAAATGCACAGATTCCCTCATCACTAATGTGCACTAGGAATCCGAGCACTCCACCGGAAGCTCAAGGCACAACTGATCAGAGACCTACGAGATGCTGCGAATTCTGGGGACTCAGGGCGTCCCTGAACCCTGAAGTTCCCTTGCATAAAGGACATCGCGGATCTAGTCCAGAAGCGGCTCAACCAAATGAGCCAGTAGTTTTTGAAAGGGATGGAGTACAACGGCTTGAGGCCCTCTGACTCACCACTGTTGGGGGAAATTACCTAGCTTAACTTCCAAGAAAAGTTCGTGATGCCGACATTCGACCACTATTCGGGAACCTCTGACACGCTCCTACATCTTCGTCAGTTCCATGACAAAATGGAGATCTATGCTCTCGACAACCTTCATCTCTATTGAGCGTTCCCGTCTAGCCTCAAGGGAGCTAGCTACCATTGGTTTTAGTTGCTCCCGAAGAATTCGCTCTAGAGCTTCCATGATGTGACCGACATATTTTACAACCAGTTTGATTCTCAGAGAAAATTCCAGTGGAGTAGCAACCATCTCCTTACGGTCAAGATGAAATTCGGGGAGAGCCTAAAAAATAATGTCAATTTCTTTTAGAGCCAGATGGCCTTAGTATACAATTGTAATGAGGACATAGTCATTGCCGCCTTCATCAGCTTGGCTGCAGGTCACTAACCCATTCTACAAATGTCTAGTAAAGAATGATGTCACCAAAATGTGGAATATGCTTGTCCAGGTGTAGAAGTATATATAGATTGAAGAGGTGACCTAGGTTGTCTCCGGTCATCCCCCAAGACAAGGTCCCGAGGTCGAAAAGCCCAAGCCACAGTTCCCCCTGAGGAAGATCTCAAGCCATAATTCCTTCGCTGTACATAAGCCTGCCAGGTGCGCTACCAAACCCAGCAAGGGGAGTGAAGCAGCGTCCAACCATGTTCCGTTTAAGGTACCCATTGATAATATTTTCAACACAATCATAGACCAACCTTGGGTCAGGCGCCCAACCAGACCGCTTTCATCGAACCGGAGGGGACCTGGGTCCAATGACTACTATGCCTTCCACGAAGGAGGGGCCACCTCACGGTGGATTTTTGAACCCTCTGACGACACCTGTAGGATTTAGTCAACGAAGGATATCTCCAAGAGTTCATCCTCAACCCAGGACTACCCTCGAAGATTATAGTGCAGAGGCAGCTATAGACCATAGACAAACGCGCGGGCAGCACCCTCGTCCAATATAAGGAGGTAAAAGTTGTCTTCAGAAACTCCCTGGTAGAAGGCATAACCACCAAGGAGAGAACCCTCTACGTCAATGAAGCCTGGAGAGACAACTACTCAATAGTGGTGACACACCCACATATATCTCCTTACAGGCCAGTCTTTTCTCGAAAAAAGACTCCCATTTCATGTACTTCCAACATAATAATGCTTTGGTCATGCCCGTACATATTAGTTTCTACAAAGTGTCGAAGATCTTAGTTGATGGGGGAGTAGTGTAAACATCCTTTATGACCATGCTCTACATCAAATGGAGGGCACTCCCGAGCTTGCCCGAAAGTTGATCATCCACATAGACCCATTCACTCCTCTATGAATTCGACAGGAGTGAGGCCCCTGTCCCCAGCACAGTCAAGTTCTCGGTCCATGCAGATCCATTTAATGTTGTCACATATTTTTGTATCCTTGATGTCCACTCACCATACAATGTCATCTTTGGGAGATCATGGATCCACATGATCAGAGTAGTCCTGTCCACCCATCATCAACTGCTAAAGTACCCTATACCATCTAGAATGATCAGCATTGTCGGTGACCAAGTGATGGCTAGGACGGTCGCTGCGGTAGCCCAAAAGAAGTCAGGCTGGGTGCAAAGGACCTCCCGAGCATGATCTTATGAAGAATCTCCTATGAATAAGAAGTAGAAGACGATTGCTGATCAATAGATATCGTAGTTGGCAAAAGCCGCGATCCCGACTCACCCAATGAGTCAGATAATCCCAATTGCAGGACTGAGAAGGAGCCTGAAACATTCAGTGTAGACCCATATCACCTAGAACAGACACTATGAATCGGCTCTAACGTGCACCCGCATGAGAAGACATTGTTCAAACAATTCTTGTCAGAGAATTTAGATGTTTCATGTAGTCCCACCACCAACATGTAGGGAATTGATCCCGAGGTCATCTGTCATAAAGCTTTCCATCAAAACGGATGCCAAGCCAGTGAAGTAGAAGCTAATAAGAATAAAAAAAGAAAGGAGTCATGCCATCAGCGATGAAATTGATCGCCTACTTCAAGCTGGCTTCATACAATTGATGTTCTACCCCAACTGGCTCTGTAATCCCGTCCTCATGAAGAAAAAGGATGGGAAATGGAGAGTCCGCATCGACTTTGCCAATCTCAATGAAACTTTCCTGAAGGACAATTATCCCCCCCCCGAGGATTATCCAACTAGTAGAGGTGACGACAGGCCACAAGCTCCTCAGCTTCATGTACGCTTATTTCGGCTACAATCAAACAAAAATGCACCTATCAAACGAGACAAAATCCCCTTCACTACCAGTTGGAGAATCTACTACTACAAGATAATTTATTTTGGACTCAAGAACGCTGGGGCCACTTTCCAGTGAATGGTCAACAAAGCCTTCAAGGATTTGATCGGGGGCACCATCGAAGTATATGTTAATGATATGTTGGTAAAGAGAGTACAACGCATGAATCACCTCTAACACCTAGTCAAAGCCTTTGATCTCCTTAGGCAATACAAGGTGAAGCTAAAACCTGAGAAGTGCACATTCGATGTAGCCTCTGGAAAGTTTTTGGGATATCTGGTCACTCAACGGGGCATCAAAGCCGACCCCGACTAGATATCTGCACTCTTAAATATGAAGTCACCCACTTGTGTGAAGGAAGTCTAAATGCTGAATAGACGTCTTGCAGCCCTCAATCGATTCATCAACTGATCCACAGACAAATGCAGGCCATTTTTTCAAGCCTTAAAGAAGAATGGGGCCAACTTTCGCTGGAATGAGGAATGTGAGACAACCTTCCAAGGATTGAAAAAATACTTGGCTGCACCAACCCTGCTGTCAAAGCCTTCCTCAAAGAGACACTATACATGTTCTTTGCCATATCGGATTCAACTATGAGTAGAGCCTTGGTTCTAGAAGACAAAGGCATTCTGAAGCGGGTGTATTACGTCAATCACTCCATGAACAGCCTGCAAACCTGATACCAAAGGCTAAAGAAGTTAGTACCCACCCTCTTCATCATCTTAAGGAAGTTTAAACACTACTTTCAAACCTTTTCGATCATAGTCCTCACAGAACACCCCCTGAGAAGCATTGTAGAAAACCTAGAAGTAACTGGGAAGATATCAAAATGGTCATTGGAGATAAGGCCCTACGGACTTAGATATTAGCCAAGGACAGCGATCAACTAGGTCTTAGCTGACTTTACAGCTGATTTCACCTCGGGATCTATAGAGCACGCTGACTTACTAGAGGGTCCTAAACATGGACAGAGCTTCAAATAGTAAGGGCGCAGGCATCAGGATCGTCCTGACTACTCTAGAAGAATCCATCATCGAGCAGTCCTTTACCCTTGAAATTAAAAACTTTTACACTAATAAAATTAATCACAAGTGATTTCCAAAGAGTGAAGCTGAATTCCTGGCGAAGGGCTCTAGAACTTCTCTACAAGATTCCTCTAGATTAAGAGTTAAGGCTCTTCAATAGAACTCTTGGATTGATATAAGTATTTGAACTCTTGGATTGATATAAGTATAAGTACAATATCAAGCATGTATAGATGAACAATAATAATATTGTGAGATATAAAGAGAGTAGTGTTGTGTGAGATAGCCAGACACACACAAGGATATGTTTCAAGTTCGAGCCACTTGCTTTAGGTCCCCGCTTTCACCGCGTGAAGGATTTCTACTATCTCCACTAAGGAACTCTACAAAGGATACAAACCTCAATCCTCTATACAAGAGGAGGCACAAAGCCAATTATCTCTACACAAGAGATGGGCACAAAGCCAGCTCCTTTACACAAGAGGGAACCACAAACCCAAGGCACAAACCCAAGAAAATAAGGGAACACCACTTAGTGACCACAAAGATCACAAACAACACCTTTCATACTACAAGATCTTAGAGGATAGACTTTGCAATGAATAACTCAAGCTCATGAGAAAACAAAGATTTTGGAAATGAAGCACAAAAGAAAATACTTGGGAAAACTTCTTGAATGATATAGGAATTGGAAACTTGAAACTAGAATTTACTAAAACTTGTCTTCTTTGATTTTTCCAAAAACTTTGAAACAAATGAAAAGATCTAGGTTTGAAGCTAAAAAACGTGTTAAAAACATTTTAGAAAATGGGAAAGAAGGCTCTTGAAAATTAGGTAAAAAACCTCCTCAAAATCTTAGTAAAAAGCAGTCCAAAACACCGATATTTATAGGCATAGAACATGCCAGATGCGCCTGTTGATCGACCGTCAATGGTAAAATTTTTAATCGTTAGGGTTTGCCAATCGACCGACTAGTCGACCGAGAAAACCTGAGAGCACTGCAGAGTTGGATGGTCGACCGATCAGTAGGCCGATCTCTGTTGTCGGTTGACCGACAGGTCGACCGAGCTCCCATAATATTGAGTTGTACATATCTGTGCATGTCGGTCGACCATTCGATCGATCGACAGAGCAAATGAGCTCTTTTGTTGGTTGACCGTGCGATCAACTGGCTTAGCCTAAAAACATAATATAAATAGTATTTTTAGACATCTTTTAAAACCCAATTAAATTCTCATAAATTTCACAAAAATAAGTTCATGTAAATAAAATAGAGCATAAATATGTGTGCTAAAAAATCACAACATATTACAAATATGTGAACTTATTTTTGAGATGAAGAATTTCAATCTAGAAACCAAAACCGTATTTTCTGAAGACCTAACTTTAAATGAACTAGTTTTTCCAAAACTTCATAATACAAAAACAAGTTGTTCAAATATATTTGAAGCTCAACAGCGTATGTATGCACAAACAAAAGGATATGAACTTATTTTTGATGAAATACGTTTTATAAACCAATACACGAAACGTGAACCGATTAAACTTAAACTAAACTTTTGTGTATGTTTGTAAGCTTAAGGAATCAAAACAAATCTATTCTTTACAAGAGATCTAAACTCACAAACTCTAGACTTAAATCTTCTTGTAGATCTTCTTCTTCAAGTAAACTTGATCCAAACTTTATTCTCCAAGCTAGACTCCAATTTTGAGTGCTTGATGTGATCTTTTGGCTTGAGCTATTGAATCATCACGTGATAACTTCAAACCAGACTCGAAGTCTTTAGTGAAGCTAAACATCAACTAAGATCTTGATCAATATCTAAAATTTAGACACAATAAGATCATTACTGTAACTACATGGTTAGTCATCATCAAAACTAGAGTGATGGACCTTTAGGCCAACTTCGCGAACTTGGGGGCAGCCAAGGAGTTCCAATTTATATGAAAAATCCCCATAGAGCACATTGCCTACCCTAGAATCTAGCAAATAACCAGGGAAGTCCTATGCCTTGATACCTCGCCATGGTGGAGGGAACCCATTATCTCCTACTTGAAAGATGGAACACTTCCCAATGACAGGACATAGGCACGGAAGCTCCAACATTTGGCTACCAAATACAAACATCTCGAGATGTGTTATACAAAAAATCATACTCTGAGCTCCACTCCGACCTATATTTGAGGTGTCTTCGGCCAAACGAAGCTCAAAAAGTAATGCAGAAAATCCATGATGAAGACAAGAACCATGCGGGAGGACGCTCCCTCTCCTAAAAAGTCATCAACCAAGGGGATTACTGGCTCAAAATGTTTGACAATGCCAAGGGTTCGTGAAGAAGTACCCGCAACGTCAATGGTTTACTCCAGTATCGAGTAGGCCGAGGACAGACCTCCACACCTTGCGTAGTCCTTGATCCTTCATGAAATGTGGGTTGTTTGTGGTTGGACCACTCCCCCGAGCACAGTCTCAGCTGTGATTCCTGCTGGCACCACAGACTATTTCACCAAATGGGTTAAGGCAGTACCACTCTCCAAAGTCAACGAGTAGCAGATTGTCAAGTTTCTCTGACAGAACATAGTATGCAACTTTGGACTCTCTCACACTATCACCTCTAACAACGGAACAAAATTCGCCAGCACATAAGTAGCCAACTTTTGCGCCAAATACAAAATAACCCATCGATTCTCCTCACCTTAATCTTCAAAGCAAGGATATCAGAAATCAGCAACCGCACAATCCTCGATAACATGTGCAAAAGTGTAGATAAAGCTAAAGGTAAGTGGGCAAAGAAACTCTCCAGAGTACTCTAGGCCTACAGGACCACCAAACGTGTCCCAACTGGAGAAACCTTCTTCCTGTTAGCATATGGAATAGAGGCGATCACCTCGATCGACATTAGCATGCTGACACTGAGAGTGGAAGGAATGGTCCATGACTAGAATGATGCTCTACTCTGCTTGATGCTGGATCGCTAGGAGAAAAGGCAACAATAGGCCCAAATCCACATCGTGGCCTATCAACACAAAATTCGGGCCGCTCACCACAAGAAGGTGAACTCTTAGGAGTTTCAAGTCAGCGACCTGGTCTTGAAAAGCATGATTCAGACCACGTGACCGAGGGATCAATGAAACATGGGACCCAACTAGGAGTGTCCCTACACCGTTGTTGCTCGGGGAGACAGGGGGTCGTACACCTTAGCCGACCAGGATGGGAACTAACTTAAAAAGCAATGGAACTCTTTTCACTTGAGCCATGTAACATCGATGAAAAGATCTTTTTTTGCCGTCTTATTTGCATTACACTAATGCCTAATACCTGCCCCGCATATCATGAATACTCCTCATAGCCTATATTGGTTTTTATCCTGACAGCAACCCCACGAGAAGCCTCCTGAAAGATGGAAGCTCGTCCATACTGGATATTTGGAGCCAGCCTATAATATATATACCCTGATAGCCGCCTGAGCAGTCTCGAAGCCTATATGGGTCTTCATCCTGATGGTGACCCCTCGGGGAGCCCCTGAAAGATGGAGGTTCTCCATGTCGGATGCTCAGAACCAGCCTATAATGGGATATACCCTAATGGTGCCCGGGTAGTCTTGCAGACTATATGGGTCCTCACCGTGACGGTGATCCCTCGGGAAGCCTCCTAAAAGACGTTGGCTCGCCCATGCCGAATGCTCAGAGCCAGCCTATAATAGGATATACTCTGATGACCGCGCAGCAGTCTTGCAGCCTATATGGGTCCTCACCCTGATGGCTATCCCTCGGAGAGCTTTTTGAAAGACAGAGGCTCGCCCCATGTTAGATGCTTGGAACCAACCTATAATAGAATATACCCCAAAGGCTGCCTGAGCAGTCTCGCAGACTATATGGGTCTTCACCATGATGGCGACTCCTTGGGGAGCCTCCTGAAAGATGGAGGCTTGCTCATGCATGATGTTCAAAGCTAGTCTATAATAGAATATACCTTGATGGCCGCCTAACCAGTCTCCCAGCTTATATGTGTCTTCACCCTAACGACGACCCCTCAGAGAGCCTCCTGAAAGATGAAGGCTCGCCCATTCTGAATGCTCAGAGCCAACCTATAATTGGATATATCCTGACGGCTGCCCGAGAGGTCCCACAGCCTATATGGGTCTTCACCCTGATGACGACACCTCGGGGAGCCCCCTGAAAGATGGAGGCTCGTCCCAGCCGGATGCTCAAGCTAGCCTATAATGGGATATCCCCTGATGGCTGCCCGAGCAGTCTTACATCATACATGGGTCCTCACCCTGATCGCGACCCCTCAGGGAGCCCCCTGAAAGACAGAGGCTCACCCATGCCGAATGCTCGGAGCCAGCCTATAGTGGGATATACTCTGATGGCTGCCCGAGCAATTCCACAGCCTATACGGGTCTTCACCCTAACGGCGACCCCTCGGAGAACCTCTTGAAAGATGGAGACTCGCCCATGTCAGATGCTCTGGGCCAGCCTATAATGGGATGTACCCTGCTGGCCGCCAGAGCAGACACACAATCTACATGGGTCCTTGCCCTAATGGGGACCTCTCAGGAGGAGGCTCTCCCATGTCGGATGCTCAGAGTTAGCCTACCAACAGGATCTTCCCTGACGGCCACCTGAGGAAGTCAACAATCTACCCCATGTCATACCCAATGGCTAAACTGACAGCACTACTTCAAAGCTTGGGGATTCTCCCACTCATGTAACATTCACAGGCCTTGGGGAGCAAAACCCCATTTGAGAACTATATTCCAAATTGTCCAGAACAATTAGAAACCTAATAGCTCCCCGAGCGGATGCCAAATCACAATCAACGAACAAGGCAAGATCCAAACAATATTGTCATTAAAAAAATTCTTTGATTTATTATAAAGTTTTATTGATTACATCCATCCTCTTACAAGTATGATTACATCTAACAAGCATAATACAAGTCCTATTACAAGTATGTTTCTTCCTGAGAGAAAAAATAGGTATGCCCTCTGTTGCACTCCTAACATGTCTAGAGACAGCTCATAAACAACAATCCATCATGGTTGGGATGGCAATGAAACTAAAAACTCTCTGGAAGACACTAGCAGGGAGATCTTGCCTCAAACCGAAGACTGAATCCCACAAGGCGAGAAGGATATCAAGGCCTAAATCATAACTTGGGAGCGGTGGCCGACAAGGCAGTGACACCTCATAAGAGTACAGATGGCCGGCCTCAGAGACCGAAACCGACATCAAATTCCCTTATGCTTCCTGCTCTATGTTCGCTGCAACGAAAGAAAAGAGGGTCAGGCCCCAACCCTACCTAGTCTATTCGGGTCGGAGTCTCGACTTGCAGAACAAACAAAAGCTGGAGCATTCCCTATCCCTCTAAGTAGTTGGGCCTCGTTAAGAGAGCCAAAACTCCTTGATGAGCCCATCATGAAAGCTGATACTCCTTGACAAACGGACTCTTGAGCATTAGGAGCGCGATAACCATCGTCATCCTCTACCTCTCCTTCCTCCACCGAATGAAGAAGAAAGGAGAATTATCACTCGTAGAACGATAAAAGATTTTAGCAGCAAGGAACTTTCAAGAAATAGCTCAGATCTCTCCTGAAGAGTTTCTCCATATTTATAGAAGCAGAAGAAGTCCAAAAGCTAACCGTTCAGATAGCCTACATGTTTCACTATGGGTCCGATTCAAACTGACGCTCTGGATACACCATACCCTCCTCGAACATCTCAACTCCTCGAAAAGGAGTAGTTAATTGACTAGCGTGACTATGGATAGGATGTGCATTGAAGGCTCTGCTAGCCTATTTAGCCACGCATGCCACTACGAGGCAAGAACTGAAGCGATAACAAATTGACACGAGTCCAAGCATAGAGTTCCCAACACCATCTCTGCCCTCTTTATCTCTAAGAGTTTTCAGGAACTCATAGTTCCTGAGGGAATACTCTTAACCTCCTTCGCAAAGAGGAAAACAGAGGGGCATCTGTAGTGATCAGCTTTCAGCCTCTTCAAGATCACGCCATATGTCCATCCGGCACCAAACAGGAGAGTGACATATGGCCACTTCCAGAACTTTTAGGCGAGTCCTCACTCAACTCAAATTCCAAGCAGTTCAGGTGGTTAGAAGAAAGGGTAAAAATAGTTACAAGTATCCCTATCTATACGCCAAGTCTTCATTTGAACTCAATAGTTGTAGCCAGAGAACAGATCAACCATGCCTATAACTGGATGAAGACTACTAGATAAAGCTGGACTCTCACCCGACCGGTTCAAACTGGATGTTTAGCTTTAACCGCCTCCATGATAAGTGGTCAAGTATTTAAACATGATTATATTCCACAATCTTATCCAACAGACAAGACTTGAATAAATAGGAGGGCCCTTCCAATGTAGAAAGGGTTTGATCTAAGAAACCCTAGTAGACCAGAGAATGCCACTGTAATCGCTATTGTTACAGTGGATTTTTCTTTCTCCTTTTGTGATTTTCTCCCATTCAGGTTTCCACTTAATTCGTTGTGTTTGTGTTTCCTTCTCTGAGACTTATTTGATCCTTCATCATAATTTGGTGCGTGAATTAATTCTTTAGAAAATTACCCACAACACATATAAACAATATCAAGCATGTATATAAATGATCAATAAGAGTAATGCAAGATATAAATGAAAGTAGAGTTGAGAGATAGCCAAACGGAAACGCAAAGATATGTTTCGAGGTTCGAGTACCAACCTCTACGTCCTTGCCTTCATCTAAAAGGATCTCCACAAAGAAACTCCAAACAAAAAACAATCCCCTATACAAAAAGAGGGCACAAAGCTAATGAATCTCTATATAAGAGGTGGGCACAAAGCCAAATACATCTCTGCACAAAAATGTAGCACAAAGCAATAAAAATGGTTTACGACACTTAGTGATCACAAAAATCACAAACAAAAAATCTTATAATACAAGATCCTAAAGGATAGATTTGGAAATGAAAGCTGAAGCTTGTGAGAAAACAAAAAAATTTGAAAAATGTAGTTCTTTAGAAAACAATTAGGAAAATTCCTTTGAATATAAAGAAACTTGAAGAGCAAAACTTGTATTTCCCAAAAACTTATTTTTTTTAATTTTCCAACACTTTGAAGTACTTGAAATAAAAACGATAAAGATATAGATTTGAAGCCTAAAAACTGTTGAAAAACTCTATTGCAAGTAGGTAACAAAGCACTTGCAAAACTTGTAGATAAACTCTTGCAAAAACCAAAGCCAAAGATCCCAATATATATCCCCAAGAAAAACTAGTCGTCAGGGTCAAATTTCATGCTAGATAGGCTTGTCGATCGACCGTCCATGGTCAAAAATATGACTGTTGGTGTTGCCAGTCGATCAGGTGATCAACTGCACCCAACATCCAGAGAGTAAAGCTTTTTAGCCGTCGACTGACTGATCGATTGGAATAAAAAGGATAGCACTAGTCCCTAACGGTCGACTGATCTGTCGACCGACATGCACAACCCTTAGACATGTTCACTTTTGGTCAACCGGGCGATCAACTGGGCTCAACCCCAAAACTATATTTTGTTATTTTAAATATTTTTTAAATCAAATTAGATCTCAATAAATTCTACAAAAATAAGTTCATGTAAATACATTAGAGTACAAATATATATGATAACAAAATAACACATACTACAAACATGTGAACTTATTTTTGGGATAAATAATTTCAATCTTAAAAATGAAATCGTATTTTTCAAAATCTAAACTTTTAAATGGAAATCTAGTTTTTTCCATAAACTTGTATAAATACAAAAACAAGCTATTGAAACTCAATTAAAGTCCAATGTATATGGATAGAATCTAATACACATATAAAATGATATAAACTTATTTTTATCAATTTATTTTAAAGAAAAAATAACTTTGCTATAAAAGAAACTTAAACTTAAGAAATCAACTCATCAAAATAAGTTTATTAAATAAATAGAAGCACCAGTGTGTATGAATGAAATTCGATGCACATATAAACCAATGTGAACTTGTTTTATATGAAATCTATTCATGAAACCAAATACAGGTTAAACCAAAAATCAAATCTTTTGTACTTTAAAAATCAACATCAAACTTTTGTGTGTTTGTGTAAGCTTGAGCTATCAAAACTAATCTATATTTTAACATAAATTCTAAACTTACAAACTCTTAACTTAAGTCTTCTTGAAAATCTTTTTCTCTATCTTGACTTGATCTAAACTGATTCTTCGGGTTAGACTCCTTCTTAAGTACTTGATGTGTTCATTATACTTGAGCTCTTGAATCACCATGTGTTACCTCAAAACTTGACTTTGATTCTTTTGCTGAAACTAAACACCAATTCAGGTCTTGATTGAATATATGAAAGTTAAATAACACAAGATTATTAGTTTTATAACGAGATAAGTTAATCATTATCAAAACGAGAGTGATGGACCTTTGGGCTAACAATCTCCCCATTTTTTATGATGACAATGTTGGCCCAGAGGCCCTTCACTCTAGTTTTGATGATGATTAACTCATGTAGTTATAATTTACTAATAATCTTGTGATATTGAGTTTCAGATATTTGATCAAGTTATTAGTAGGTGATTATCTTCAACAAAGGTGTTTTGGAGCTTTCATATGTTGATTAAGAGCTCGAGCGTCAAGATCACATCTAGTACTCGGTTGGAGTCAAGCTCGTTGGATCGTGTTTGAATCGAGTCAACTTGGAGACGGAGTTCTACAAGAAGACCTCAGTTTGTTTAGTATAGTCTTGTTTAGATCATATGTAAAGATTAAATAGTATTGGTATGCTCAAGTTCACAATACACACACATGTTTTAAGTTTATTGGTTTTTGGCTTTCGGTTTAACCGGCTTCGGAATTCTTGCCAAAAACATAGATAAATATCTTTTCATGTATATTGGATTCTATCCATATACAATATGCTTCAAAGTTATTTCAATATCATTTTTTTTAATTTACATGAGTTTTGAGAAAATAGTTTTCCATTTCAAAAATTCAAGTTTTGGAAAATACGGTTTTTGGTTTAAGACAAAATTTCAAGAACGCAAAAATTATTCATATTGTTTATAATATGTGTTGAATTTTAGTCACAGGTATTTGTATTTTAAAGATATAATAAGAACTGATTTTTGTGAAATTTATGTGACTTTATGAGATTTATTTGATAATAAAAAGACAAGTTTTCAATCCCTAAAAAGTTGGACTCGGCTGTCTGCCGGTCGACCGGACCGGTCGACCGAGGTAGAAGTCGGTCGACCGGTCTGGTCGACCGACGTACACAGACGTGCACGCAGCCTTGGGCTGGTGGGCCGGTCCGTCCAGAGAGCTCTGCTTTCTGGAAATGGCCCCGGTCGACCGGGCGGTCGACCAGTAGAGAGTCTGCTCTCTTGTTCTAGGCCCGGTTGACTGGGCGGTCGACCGGTGGCACAATGATCATAAAAATGACCGTTGGCCGGTCGACCGCCGATCGACCGGAAGGGTAAAAATGCCCTTTCCTGCTGCCAACGGGCAGAATTGTTTGTAGGTTATAAATACCCCATTCCTTGGCTGATTTCACTAAGAATTTTAAGAGTTAAATTTTCTATCTTTCAGCAAGTTTTTAAAAGAGTTTTGTGCCAAAAGATTTGATCTTCATTTGTTTTAAAGGGTTAGAAAAATAAGAGAAAAAGAGAAGTCTTTGGGATTGGTTTTTGATCTTCATTTCTATAGCTATTCTAGAAGTTTTCCCAAGTGTTTTTCTTTGTGATTTTAATTTTCAAACTCTTTATTTTTCTTACACTTGAGCTATCATATCTATCCTATCTAGTAGGATCTATTTTGTGAGAAAATTGGTTTGCGGTTGTTGATGCCACCAAGAGTTGTAAACCTTTCATACTTTGTGATATCCCTCTAGTGAGAGGTGATTGTGTTAATATCCCTCTAATGAGAGGTGATTGTGAAAGTTGTGTTCCCTCTTAATGAAGAGGTGGAGTTGTGGCTTTGTGCCTTATCCCTCTAGTGAGAGGTTGATTGTTGTTTGGCTAAGTGCCCATCCCTCGAAGTGTAGAGGTGATTTGTGTTGTGCCTTGCCTCTAGTGAGAGGTTGTATTTGTTGAGAGAGGAGTTGAGTACTCCCAAGTTGTATTTGCCCAAATCCTCAGTGGAGGTTCCTTGTATGAGAAGTCCTGTGTGGACGCTATAGTGGAAATCCTTCTGTGTGAAGGCGGGGACGTAGAGCTGGGTGCTCGAACCTCGAAACATATCCTTGTGTTTGCGTTTGATCCACTATCTCTAACTCTCTCTCTCTTATTTATCTTGCATTGATTCATAGTGTCATATCATTCATATATGCTTGGTTTGTTTGTGTGCCATACTTGTGTTAAACCAAGAGAGCTTCATATAGCACCTCAACTCTTATTTAGAGGAATTTAGAGGAGATAGTCCAAAGCCTTTCACCGAGAATTCGACTACACTCTTTGGTGACACTAAGTGTGTTGCAATTAGTTTTTAATTTCGCATTATTTGTTATTAGATTAGCCATACACCTATTCACCCCCTCTAGGTATACTTTCAATTGGTATCAGAGCTTACGCTTCTGATATTAGGTTTAACCACCTAGGAGTGAGATCTGTTGGCCTAAAGGCCCATCACTCTAGTTTTGATGATGATTAACTCATGTAGTTATAGTTTACTAATAATCTTGTGATATTGAGTTTCAGATATTTGATCAAGTTATTAGTAGGTGATTAGCTTCAACAAAGTTGCTTTGGAGCTTTCACATGTTGATTCAAGAGCTCGAGCGTCAAGATCGCATCTAGTACTCGGTTGGAGTCAAGCTCGTTGGATCGTGTTTGGATCGAGTCAACTTGGAGTCGGAGTTCTACAAGAAGACCTCGGTTTGTTTAGTATAGTCTTGTTTAGATCATATGTAAAGATTAGATAGTATTGGTATGCTCAAGTTCACAATACACACACATGTTTTAAGTTTATTGGTTTTTGGTTTTCGATTTAACCGGCTTCAGAATTCTTGTCAAACATAAATAGATATCTTTTCATGTATATTGGATTCTATCCATATACAATATGCTTCAAAGTTATTTCAATATCATTTTTTTAATTTACATGAGTTTTGGAGAAAACTGTTTTCCATTTCAAAAATTTAAGTTTTGGAAAATATGATTTTTGGTTTAAGACAAAATTTCAAGAACACAAAAAGTGTTCATATTGTTTATAATATGTGTTGAATTTTAGTTACAGGTATTTGTATTTCAAAGATATAATAAGAATTGATTTTTGTGAAATTTATGTGATTTTATGAGATTTATTTGATAATAAAAAGACAAGTTTTCAATCCCTAAAAAGTTGGACCCGGCTGTCTGCCGTCGACCGGACCGGTCGACTGAGGCAGAAGTCAATCGATCGGTCCGGTCGACTGATGTGAACAGACGTGCACGCAGCCATAGGCTGGTGGGCCGGTCCGTCCAGAGAGCTCTGCTCTCTGGAAATGGTCCCGGTCGACCGGGCGGTCAACCGGCAGAGAGTCTGCTCTCTGGTTTTAGGCCCGGTTGACCGGGCGGTCGACCGGTGGCACAACGGTCATAAAAATTACCGTTGGCCGGTCGACCGCCGATCGACCGGAAGGGCAAAAATGCCCTTTCCTGCTGCCAACGGGCAGAATTGTTTGTGGGTTATAAATACCCCATTCCTTGGCTGATTTCGATAAAAATTTTAAGAGCTAAATTTTCTATCTTTCAGCAAGTATTTAAAAGAGTTTTTGTGCCCAAAGATTTGATCTTCATTTGTTTTAAAGGGTTGAAAAAATCAAAGAAAAAGAGAAGTCTTTGGGATTGGTTTTTGATCTTCATTTCTATAACTATTCTAGAAGTTTTCCCAAGAGTTTTTCTTTGTGATTTTAATTTCCAAACTCTTTGTTTTTCTCACAGATGAGCTATCATATCTATTCTATCTATTAGGATCTATTTTGTAGGAAAATTGGTTTGCAGTTGTTGATGCCACCAAGAGTTGTAAACCTTCCATACTTTGTGATATCCATCTAGTGAGAGGTAATTGTGTTAATATCCCTCTAGTGAGAGGTGATTGTGGAAGTTGTATTCCCTCTTAATGAAGAGGTGGAGTTGTGGCTTTGTGCCTTATCCCTCTAATGAGAGGTTGATTGTTGTTTGGATAAGTGCCCATCCCTCGAAGTGTAGAGGTGATTTGTGTTGTGCCTTGCCTCTAGTGAGAGGTTGTATTTGTTGAGAGAGAAGTTGAGTACTCCCAAGTTGTATTTGCCCAAATCCTCAATGGAGCTTCCCTGTGTGAGAAGTCCTGTGTGGACGCTATTGGCCCAAAGGCCCATCACTCTAGTTTTGATGATGATCAACTCATGTAGTTATAGTACTAATGATCTTGTGTTTAATTAGTGACAGATTCATGATCAAGATCTTAGTAGGTGTGTAGCTTCAACAAAGGATTTTATGTCAAGTTTTGGAGCTAGCACGGTTTGATTCAAGAGCTTGTGCATCAAGATCACATCAAGTACTCAAGAGGAGTCTAGCTCTTTGGATCGAGTTTGGACCAAGTCAAGAAGATGAGAAGACTTCAAGTGAAGACTTCATGAAGACTTGTGTCTAGGTTTGTTTTTATAAGATTTTGTTTTAGATTAAAATGTAAAGGATAGAATAGTTGGTGGATTGCTCAAGTATATCATATACACACACACACACTCTTGATTTAGAATGTTTTCATAAAAGAATTTTCATTTTGGAAAAGACTTTTCATTTTGGAAAAATACCGGTTTGGTTTTTGGTATTCAAAGGTTATATGTTTCAACCAAAACCGTATTTAGTGCTTAATGTCAAAAACATAGATATTTCTCCATGTATGTATAGTGGATCATATCCATACACTCTATGCTTTCAATGAGTTTAAAATATCTTGTTTTTGTATTTGGAGAAGTTTGGAATTAAGTTTTGGAAAAACCGATTTTGGAAAAATACAGTTTTTGGTTTGAGCCAAATTTTCTAAGTTACAAAAATAGTCCAAATTGATTAAAACATGCCTTGATTTTGTGCAAGCATGTTTGTTTATCAAAGTATAACATTGAAACTATTTTTGTAGATTTTTCATGATTTTATGGGATTTTATATGAGCCAAAATAACCTAGTTTAAAGTCCTAGGTTTTTCTGTTCTGGCTTCAGCCGGTCGACCAACCGGTCGACCGAAGTCTAAAGTCGGTCGACCGGACGGTCGACCGACGTACACGCCACTGTTGGCTGGAGGGCCGGTCGACCGACCCGGTCGACCGACCCGGTCGACCGTTCAGAGAGCTCTGCTCTCTGGAAATGCCCCGGTCGACCGGGCCGGTCGACCGGCAGAGAATCTGCTCTCTGTTCCAGAGGCTCGGTCGACCGGCCGGTCGACCGCAGCCCCAACGGTCGGATTTTCGACCGTTGGCGGTCGACCGGGCGGTCGACCGACAGCTCTGTCTGGCCCATAACGGCTAGTTTTTGGAGCCCTATAAATTGGGCCATTTGGGGGCTGTTTTACACAAGATTTTTGGAGAGCTTTTAAGCCAGTTTTTCCTACTCTATTAAGAGGTTTTCTCCACAAAATTGAGAGCAAATATTTCCTATCAAAAGGGGAGTTTTATCAAGAGTGTTTTGAAAGTGATTTTCTTGAGTTTTCCTCCACCACTTCCATCCTTGTTTTTCTCACAAACACTTGAGCTATCCATTGACATATTCATCCTATAGGAGTGTTTTTGTGAGAGGATTTTAGGTGATCAAAGAGTTGTGATCACCAAAGTTTATCTTTGTACTTTGAGGAGGTGGACGTGTGTGTTCGCGGTGCTTCGGGTTCTACTGGGAACTCGGTGTTTGAGGTGCGGCCTCGGCGAGCTTGTGGGCTTGCGGTGTGTACGGACTAGAGAGTCCAAGGAGTTCAAGTGTGAACTCGCCTTGTAGGTGTTGCGGCACTGAGTGATCCGGTGGGATCGTTTTTAGTGAAAATCCTTCAAGGTGTTGAAGGCGGGGATGTAGAGAAAGTGTGCTCGAACCTCGAAACAAATCTCCCGTGTTTGCGATTGCTCACTCTCTATCTCCTTGTCTTTATATCTTGCATGCTATTATTGTCTTTATCTTTATATGCTTGATATATTGTGTGCTTCATTGTTATATGCTTGGGATTTGTTTACTAACACTTGTATTCAACCAAGAGAGCCAACGCGGCACCTCAACTCTTATTTAGAGGAATATTGAGGAGTTAGTCCAGAGCCCTTCACGGGGAATTCGGCTACACTCTTGTGTTAAACTTGGTGTTTAATTTAAGAAGTTTTAGTTTGCATCATATAGTTTTTAATTCCGCATTATTGACCATAAGATTAGCTTATCACCTATTCACCCCCCTCTAGGTGATTTACAATTGGTATCAGAGCCAAGTGCTCTTGATTTGGGTCTAACAACCTAGAGTTAAAGATCCTCATTTTTAGGCTAATCACAAAATTTGTACACACACCATGGACTTCATGTCACCTCCCACTTTTGACATTCTTAACATCCAAACATGGAAGTTTAAGATGTCTTTGTACCTCAAGGCCCTAGGCATTCATGTTTATTTTGCCACTACTAAAGATTCTTATTGTTTAAATGGCAAAAACTTTGAGGCTAATGCAAAAGCCCTACATGCTTTAAAGTCAACCCTAAATGATGATTATTTATCTAGGGTTTCTAACATTGATTCGGCTTTTGTAGCATGGAATATCATCACCTCCCTTGGCGAAAAAGATCTATATTATGCGGGAAGCGATTCAGATGTTGGAAGCGACACCTCCAACATGTGCTATATGGTCCAAGGGGACAACCCCCTTGGGGTATCTACCGAATCCGAGGTAGAAGAGGATGTTGATATGTCATATAATGAACTTGCTTCTTTTTGTCAACAACTCTTAGAAAAATATGACATGCTTAGAAAAGATAACAAGAATTTGAAAAAGAAATTTGATTGCATGTTAAAAGAAAATGCGTCTTTTAAAATAAGATTGTATGTTTTGAAAAAGAAAATGAAACGTTGAAAAATGAAAATGTTTCCTTAATGTCCAAATTAAATGATCTTTGTGAAGGAAACACTAATTTGAAAAATAAAATCATTTTGGTGGAAAAACAAAAAGAAATTGCTTTTAATGAAAACACTTCTTTGAAAAGAAAAATTGTTGAAAAAGAAAAAGAAGATGTTTCTAAAAAGAAAAAGAAAAATGATTCTATATCTCATCATGCTTTACATGCCACCACTAATGAGATTAATGTTTTGAAAAATAAAATAAATTGTTTAAGCTCTACTTTGAGCACATGTGCATTTAACCATTCTAGATTGGAGTCCTTGTTTTCAAAGAAACGAACTCCACATACTCATGCACATCATCATGCATATGCACATTTTGCACGTCATCACCACACCCACACTCATATGCATGCTAGAGTGTACAAATGTACACATTGTGGCCGCAAAGGCCATTTAGCAAAGTTTTGTTTTGATAAGTTACATCATATAAATTTTGCTAATAAAAATGTATGGGTTCCTTATAAGACTAACCCTCAAGGACCCAAAAGAAAATGGGTACCAAAATCCCCACCTTGTGTTTTTGATGTAGGTGAGGGCTCTCACAAAACGTGAGAGGGATGGTACCTTGGTGGTGGTTGCACATGGACATACTTTTGATGCACCGCTATCAAGGAAGTTTGGTGGGACGACCACCATGTTTGGAGATTTAGAGTATAGTTCTTTAGTTTGGTAACTATCTCTAAACTCCTAGTTTATTTACATGCTTATTCATATATGATATTTTTAGCATGTTCATGTTTTGTGCTTCATGTGATAATTACTTGTTTAAATGTAGTATTTATCAAAACTTAGATATATACATGTACAAGTAATGAGCAACAAATTGATTCATATATGTTTGTACTTCATTGTTCATTTGTACTCACTATATGCACATGTATAGCCTAGTTTTAATGATTCTCTCATTTATACATGTTTTGCCTATTTTCATATTTTATTTCATGTATATGGTATTTTTAGTCAAAACTAATAAATATACATGTATACCCTTTGAGTCTCTTGCCTTCATGCAAACTATATCATAGACTCTTTTCATGTTTGGGATATGTATGCATATTGTTAGTTTTGGATAAAACATACATATAACTAGAAGTTTATTTTTAATGAAAAATAAAAATCTTTATGATTTTCATGATTTTTGTTTTGATAAAATAATATTCTTGTTTGCTATGAGCCTTATTGACTATTTTCATGAAAATGCTATTTACATGATTCTTGAATCTCACACTTCATTTGTTTTGTCATGACCTTGTATCATGAACACTTTTATGAGCTTTATCGATTTTGAGTGTCAACTCTTGTGTATTTGGTATGATTCATGAAATACATATGATTTGGTTTCATGTTTTTGAAGGATCTTTAACTAGTTTTTCAAAAATTATTTTAACTAGTTAATTATTCTTCATATTGGTAGTGATTTTCAATACTAAAATATTTTCAAATCTATTTTTTAAAACCCTACCAATTTATGGGCGGATGGATGGGCGTGTATGCCTTGCAAACCCTATTGAAAATCTTTTATCTTGTGCATATAAAGGGTGGTAGGTTATGAGTTATATACATGATTTACATTGTTATTTTCAATTGGTATCTCAATTGATATTCATTTTGTATATACTCATATTTTGTTTCCTATATATGTATGCTTCATAATTTTCACAATATCAATTTCTATTGGTATTCTCTTTTCATACATATATATGTTTTTCGTGTGCTTGATTTACAATTGGTTTACACATTATTAAAGCACAAAGTTTATGCTAAACTTAATTTAAAACTTTATTTTCAATTGATGTTTCAATTGATATTTTAACCATGCATAAGCTTATGAAAAATAAATTTTTTTTTTGATCATGGTTTTTCAATTGGTATCAATATGCTTCAAATTCAAATCTGTTATAAATTTACAATTGTTTTATTAATATGTATTTGAAAAATTCAAAATTTGTAATGTTTATTTACAATTGGTATCTTAAAATTTGATTTAGATATCTCAAATTTTGTTTTATTGAAGAAAATTCAAAATTTTGATTTAATAAGTAATATTAAAAATGTTTTGATGTGTATTGCCTATATGCAAGGGGAGCTTAACATCTCTTCTACATATAGATTTATGTTGAGTGTATCTTATATTGAGGAGCTTGACAACTCTTCTTTATGTGATGCACGTGTGTAGGGGGAGCTTCACATCTCCTCTTATGCATTACAGATTATGTGATGTGAATTAGGGCTTGTCATCCCTTCTTCATGTAATGCATATATGTAGGGAAGTTAACTTAGCGTCTTCCTCTTCATGAATGTATATCACATATAACCTTTTATTGATTTGTTTGATGTCACCCCTTTATTGATTCTATGTTTCGGACAAAAAGGGGGAGAAAAATTTGATGATTTTGTTTTTACTTTAACCCCTTGGTTGATGATTGACAAAAAGGGGGAGAAGTATTTGGTATATATGCATGTTTTCCTTGCTTTATTCATAAAGGGGGAGAAGTATTTATATTTATGCATATATGTTTTGTTTTGCAAATAGGAGAAAAAGGATTTGATTTGTTTTATGCTTGATTGGCATGTTTATCTCCATATATTTGCATACATATTTACGAGCTTATTGCATATATTATTGTTTATTTGTTATGCATGAGTTAAGGGGAGCTTCTTTGAAGCTTTACTTTAATCCATGCATATATAACTCCATGAGTTTTGTCATCATCAAAAAGGGGGAGATTGTTGGCCCAAAGGCCCATCACTCTAGTTTTGATGATGATCAACTCATGTAGTTATAGTACTAATGATCTTGTGTTTAATTAGTGACAGATTCATGATCAAGATCTTAGTAGGTGTGTAGCTTCAACAAAAGATTTTATGTCAAGTTTTGGAGCTAGCACGGTTTGATTCAAGAGCTTGTGCATCAAGATCACATCAAGTACTCAAGTGGAGTCTAGCTCTTTGGATCGAGTTTGGACCAAGTCAAGAAGATGAGAAGATTTAAGTGAAGACTTCATGAAGACTTGTGTCTAGATTTGTTTTTATAAGAATTTGTTTTAGATTAAAATGTAAAGGATAGAATAGTTGGTGGATTGCTCAAGTATATCATATACACACACACTCTTGATTTAGAATGTTTTCATAAAAGAATTTTCATTTTGGAAAAGACTTTTCATTTTGGAAAAATACCGGTTTGGTTTTTGGTATTCAAAGTTTATATGTTTCAACCAAAACAGTATTTAGTGCTTAATGTCAAAAACATAGATATTTCTCCATGTATGTGTAGTGGATCATATCCATACATTCTATGCTTTCAATGAGTTTAAAATATCTTGTTTTTGTATTTGGAGAAGTTTGGAATTAAGTTTTGGAAAAACTGATTTTGGAAAAATACAGTTTTTGGTTTGAGCCAAATTTTCTAAGTTACAAAAATAGTCCAAATTGATTAAAACATGCCTTGATTTTGTGCAAGCATGTTTGTTTATCAAAGTATAACATTAAAACTATTTTTGTAGATTTTTCATGATTTAATGGGATTTTATATGAGCCAAAATAACCTAGTTTAAAGTCCCAGGTTTTTCTGTTCTGGCTTCAGCCGGTCGACCGAAGTCTGAAGTCGGTCGACCGGGCGGTCGACCGACGTACACGCCACTGTTGGCTGGAGGGCCGGTCGACCGACCCGGTCGACCGTCCAGAGAGCTCTGCTCTCTGGAAATGCCCCGGTCGACCGGGTCGGTCGACCGGCAGAGAATCTGCTCTCTGTTCTAGAGGCTCGGTCGACCGGCCGGTCGACCGCAGCCCCAACGGTCGGATTTTCGACCGTTGGCGGTCGACGGGCGGTCAACCGACAGCTCTGTCTGGCCCATAACGGCTAGTTTTTGGAGCCCTATAAATTGGGCCATTTGGGGGCTGTTTTACACAAGATTTTTGGAGAGTTTTTAAGCCAGTTTTTCCTACTCTATTAAGAGGTTTTCTCCACAAAATTGAGAGTAAATGTTTCCTATCAAAAGGGGAGTTTTATCAAGAGGGTTTTGAAAGTGATTTTCTTGAGTTTTCCTCCACCACTTCCATCTTTGTTTTTCTCACAAACACTTGAGCTATCCATTGACATATTCATCCTATAGGAGTGTTTTTGTGAGAGGATTTTAGGTGATCAAAGAGTTGTGATCACCAAAGTTCATCTTTGTACTTTGAGGAGGCGGACGTGTGTGTTCGCGGTGTTTTGGGTTCTAGTGGGAACTCGGTGTTTGAGGTGCGGCCTCGGCGAGCTTGTGGGCTTGCGGTGTGTACGGACTAGAGAGTCCAAGGAGTTCAAGTGTGAACTCGCCTTATAGGTGTTGCGGCACCGAGTGATCCGGTGGGATCGTTTTTAGTGGAAATCCTTCAAGGTGTTGAAGGCGGGGATGTAGAGCAAGTGTGCTCGAACCTCGAAACAAATCTCCCGTGTTTGCGATTGCTCACTCTCTATCTCCTTGTCTTTATATCTTGCATGCTATTATTGTCTTTATCTTTATATGCTTGATATATTGTGTGCTTCATTGTTATATGCTTGGGATTTGTTTACTAATACTTGTATTCAACCAAGAGAGCCAACGCGGCACCTTAACTATTATTTAGAGGAATCTTGAGGAGTTAGTCCAGAGCCTTTCACGGGGAATTCGGCTACACTCTTGTGTTAAACTTGGTGTTTAGTTTAAGATGTTTTAGTTTGCATCATATAGTTTTTAATTCCGCATTATTGACCATAAGATTAGCTTATCACCTATTCACCCCCTTCTAGGTGATTTACAGACGCTATAGTGGAAATCCTTCTGTGTGAAGGCGGGGACGTAGAGCTGGGTGCTCGAACCTCGAAACATATCCTTATATTTGCGTTTGATCCACTATCTCTAATTCTCTTTTATTTACCTTGCATTGATTCATAGTGTCATATCAATTATATATGCTTGATTTGTTTGCGTGCCATACTTGTGTTAAACCAAGAGAGCTTCATATAGCACCTCAACTCTTATTTAGAGGAATTTAGAGGAGATAGTCCAAAGCCCTTCATCGAGAATTCGGCTACATTCTTTGGTGACATAAGTGTGTTGCAATTAGTTTTTAATTTCACATTATTTGTCATTAGATTAGCTGAAATCACCTAGAGGGGGGGTGAATAGATGATAATGCTAATCAATGCACAAATTTAAAATGATATGATGCAACGATCACCCGAAACAAGATTAGAAGCCGAATACCCCGTGAAGGGCTCTGAACTCCTTCCTCGTGATTCCTCTAGATAAGAGTTTGAGGTGCGCAATGTAATCTTGTTGTGTGAGTATTGATCGACAATATAGTAATGAATAGAAAGCAAGTAAATAACACAAATAAACCAATCGCGAACACTGAGATTTGTTTCGAGGTTCGAGCACCCAGCTCTACGTCCCCACCTTCACCTAGAAGGATTTTCGATTCACTAGAACTTCCACAAAGGATTATAACCACTAGGGAGTACCCAACTCCTCAATCACACTCCTCTAGTCCAGAGGTAGTGGAACCACAAATACAATAATCACTTGATGATCAAATGACCACAAACTCTCTTTTGAAAAAATTTTCTTTACAAAAATCCTAGAGAATAATATATAAGATTGAAGCTCAAGGTTTTGTAAGTGATATAAAAACAAAAGAGAGATTTTAAGAACAAAAACTTTCAGAAAACTTTTGAAAATAATAGCCCAAAACTTAAACAAAACTCTTTCTCAAGAAACTCAAAACTTTTGATCTTTGAATTTGTTGATGTAAAAACCTCTACCCTAGTGACCCTTTTATATAGAATTTAGGAAGAGTAAACATAGAAAAATTTTACTTGAATATAAAGAAAGAAATTGACCCTCTAATACAGCTAACTACGTTTTTTTAAACTTAAAACACATTTTGAAAACATGTTAAAAATCAGCCTCCAGAAAATTAGCCATTACTGCCAATCTGGCAGATTGGTCAACTTTGAGTATATTTTTCAGGCTGTAAACGTCAGAATTCAGAATTAGGTATATAGGAATAATTTGTAGATTTTTAAGTCTTCATTTTAATGCAACTAAAATCAACTAATTTTCATTTTCTATTAGAAAGTTATCAATAAAAACACTGACAGGTATCAAATCAGAAACTGTAAGCTATTTTAGAACAAGAATAGAGTTCAACCAAATATTTGACATCTTTAAAATTTGAATCTGAAAAATATTATTGAATAAGAAATTTAGATCTGAAAGTTAGATTTGAAATTCAAGTTAAATCATGTTATTTGAACATAAGAATAAAAAGTTATGATAACAACTATAAAAGGGTGTCAAGCAGATCAGCAGAACTAAAACTGGTTCAAATCCAAAACCCGATATATGTACTTGAAATCCAAAATTGGTAAATCAAAAGCGAAACGTATTAAATTTGTGTGTGTGTATTTGAGCTTCAAACTATATACTATTCTTTAACAAAATAAAAATATAAAAAACTTTATAGGAAGGTGTCTTTGAACCGCGTTGCCGAGCTAGAGCCTCCTCTCCTATGAAAGAGTCCTCTTGCTCCATCAACCTTTCAATATGCTTTAAGCGCCAATAACCTTGCAACATGTTTAAAGCCATCAAGACTTGTACAAATCTGAAATTCATTCTAGAATCTTTATTAGTACCAAATAGCTTTTGTATGTTTTGTTATCATCAAAACTATATAAATGGAGAGTTGTAACCTTTTGGGCCAACATTAGCCATACACCTATTCCCCCCCTCTAGGTATACTTGTTGAAGCCTACCAAGTTGATAGAGAGATTTTGATGATGGACAAGCAATTATGATGATTCTACCTCTGTTGCACATTTTGGTATTTTTGTGTAATATTTAGAAATTTGTGAAAAGCCTTGAGTACACACACATAATACCCTTCTAAGTCGACTTCCCTTCATAATATAGTCGACTACCCATTATATAGTCGACTTGCCAAAAACCCTAGTCGACTAGACCATTCCAAACCAAATTTCCTAACTTTCTGTTTGGACCCTGACATGACTATTAGTCGACTTGACTTATATACCTAGTCGATTAACAGATACCCTAGTCGACTACCCAATTTCCCAAGTTGACTAATATCCTATACAAAATTTTCCCAACTCTCTGTTTCTGTCTGAAATGAAACTTAGTCGACTACACCATTTTCCAAATCGACTAACACATTTTATAGTCGACCAACAATCCTTTTTAGTCGACTATATACAGTTATCCAAAACCTATTTTGCCAACAGACATATACCTAGTCGACTACTTGCTAAACCTAGTCGACTAATAGTAGAAGTTTTGCCTAGTCTAGTCGACTAACTCAGAATCCTAGTCGACTATAGGCAGTTTCTGACTGTTGGACAGTTTCTCTTATCTGATCTTTTGGCAACGTTTTCCAACGTTTAAGTTATCTGAATTGGTCCTATAACTACCCTAACTAACCTAGTCTTCAGCTATAAATAGGAAAGTTATTCCAAAGGCCAAAGAACAATTCTTTCCATCAGTTTTTCCAAAGAAAAATTCCAGAAAACTGGAAAACTGATTTCTAACTTCTGTTCTTCACCAAAAGTCATTCCATTAGTGAAGTGCTCTGAAGTTCATCTTTCCTATACTGTACCTTGTCCACATACACATTCAGTATCAAGGCTATAGGAAAAATCATTGTATTCATTCAAAGAAAGTTGTACAAGGCGTCTTCTTGGGAGTAGAAGAAAGTTGTACAAGGCGTTCTCTTTGGTGTAAAGAGGAGTTGTGCACATTTGGCAAAGGGCGTTTGTCAAGTGGTGTACAAGGCATTGGTTGTGGGTGTACACAAATAAGGAAAGGAAAATCTCAAGCGGTTGGCTTGGGGACTGGATGTAGGTCACAAGGACCGAACCAGGATAACTTTCGTGGTTTGCGTTTGTATTTTCTGTGTTTATCTTGTGATTACTTTATTTCCTGCAAGTAGTTTGTTTAAATTTTTATAAACACTATTCACCCCCCCTCTAGTGTTTGTGTTGCTTTGATTATAGATCCTACATTTGGTATCAGAGCAGGTTCAAGGCAACAACCATACGAGGATGGCAACGGAGTTCCCATCATCCCAATTCAAAGAAGGGCATTCTACACAACGTCCACAGCTATTTGACGGAACCAACTACAATTATTGGAAGTGTAGAATGAAGATCTACTTGCAGTCGCTCAACTACGACCTTTGGAACATCGTAGAAGCATCATACACCAAGCCAACAACCAACTACAACGCTTGGAGTGAAGATCAAAAGAAGAACGCAAATCTTGATGCCAAGGCGATGAACGCTCTATTTTGTGCCTTAACCAAAGAAGAGTTCAACCGTGTGTCTACATCCACTTCTGCACATCAAATATGGCATACTCTTCAGGTAACTCAAGAAGGCACAAATAAAGTTAAGGAATCTAAAATATCTGTTCTTGTCCACAGGTTTGAGTTATTTAAAATGAAGGAGAATGAAACCATATCCGAAATGGTTACAAGATTTACCGACATTACCAATTCATTAGCATCTCTTGGAAAGGACTACACCCAAGTTGAAAGAGTCCGTAAGATCCTTCGTGCACTCACACCAGAATGGGAGAAGAAGACAACCGCAATTGAAGAGGCGAATGATCTCTCAACTATGGCATTAGAAAACCTAATCGGTAATCTAATGGCATACGAAGTGCAGTTAGAAGAAAGAAAGAAGGACGAACAACAACATTCCCAGAAGAAAGTACTTGCCTTCCATGCATCCTCCGACACGGACAATTCGGATGACGATGAAGAAGAAATGGCGATGATTTCAAGAAAGTCAAAAGGTTCTTAAAACAAGGTAAGTTTAAAAAGAATAAAGATACTAACGATACTCCTACTTGTTTTAAGTGTAACAAACTAGGCCACATAAAGAAGGATTGCCCATTGATGAAATCAAAAGGACACTTTAAGAACTTCAATAAGTTCAACAAGAAGAAGAAAGCCTTCCAAGCAACATGGGATGATAGCGACTCATCTTCCTCTGACGAAGAAGAAGCAACGAAAACCGCCAATATCTGCTTCATGGCCCAAGAAGATGAGGTACAAGATTATGATGATTTATTAGAAGCCTTTAATGAACTTTTTAATAATTTCAAAAATGAGAAGATTAAAAATAAAGTTTTAATAAAGGAAAATGAAAAACTCATTAATGATAATGCAAGTCTTGTTTCTCAAATATCATCTTTAAGTTCTCAAAAAGAAGATTTTGAAAAAGTTATTGCATCTTTAAAAAGAGATAATGAAGTTTTCTTAAAAGAGAATTCTTTACTTAAAAAGGAAACTATTTCTTTAAATTCTAGAATTACTGTTTTAGATAAAGACATGATTAGTTTCAAAGTTAAGTATGAAGATCTTTGAAAAATGTAACTAAATTTAATAAAGGAAAAGAGAATTTAAATATGTTATTATCTTCTCAAAAGATGTCTAACAATCATTTTGGTCTTGGTTTTTCAAAAGATAAGATGTATAAACCTACTCATGTTGGTATTGGATTTTCAAAAACAATTTTGTAAAATCTACACATGTTCATAATAATAATCCATACAATTCTTTTGTGAAAAGAAATACTATTTCAAAAAGAATTAGATGCAAATTTATATGGGTTCCTAAGAATCTAAATACTGTTGATAAAAATATTTATATTGCATCTTATATACATGATGTGTGTAATTCTAAGAATTTTGTTTATACTAACAAGTGGAAACCAAATTCCAATTGGATTTGGGTTCCTAAAGGCTAATCTTTTTCGGACCCTATCATGATGGGTACCATACAAATTGTTTTATCTTATAGTACCTTTTAAAGAAAAATGGATACTTGATAGTGGGTGTTCCAAACACATGACCGGACACATGCAACTACTGTCTTCCGTTCAAATCAAAAAGGGAGGTACAGTGATATTGGAGACAAAACAAAGGAAAGGTTATTGGTACCGGCATAGTTGGTAACATTTCAAAGCCCCTTATTGAAAATGTTCTTTTGGTAAGAGGTTAAAACACAATCTATTAAGTATTAGTCAATTATGTGATAAGGGTTATAAATTATTTTTGAAAAAGATGCTTGTCTTATTTATGATACTAACATGAAAGATATTTATTCAAAGGTTTTCGTAACAATAACATTATGAATTATCTATATCTTGCATATCATCTAATGATGACTTATGTTTACTTGCTTCAAATAATGATTATTTTTTATGCATAAAAGATTTGGTCATTTGAATATGAAAACTATTTCTAAGATTTCTAAATTTGATTTAGTTAAAGGTCTTCCAAAAATTGCTTTTAAAAAGGATTATTTTTGTGATTCTTGTCAATTAGAAAAACAAGTTAATCATCTTTAAATCTAAAGATTTAGTATCTACTAATAGACCTTTAGAATTGTTGCATTTGGATTTATTTGATCCTACTCGTGTTCTTCTTTAAACAAGAGTAGATATGTTTTGTTATTGTTGATGATTATTCACGTTTTTCATGGGTAATTTTTCTAAAAAATAAACATGATACTTTTAATGATTTGCAAGTTTTTGTAAAAGAATTCAAAATCAAAAGTCTCTAAACATAGTCACTATTCGAAGTGATCATGGAGGAGAATTTGAGAATGAATCTTTTTCAAAATTCTGTGATAAGTATGGTATTACACATAAATTTTGCATTTCCTAGAGCATCTCCTCAAAATGGTGTGTAGAGAGAAAGAATAGGACTTTGCAAGAATGTGCTAGAACTATACTTATGGACAGTAATTTACCAAAATATTTTGGGCTGAGGCTATTGCTATTGCATGTTATGTTTTAAATCGTGTGCTTATTCGACCTTTTTAAATAAAACATCTTATGAATTGTTTTATAACAGGATTCCAAAAGTTTCTTATTTTAAGATTTTTGGATGTAAATGCTTTATCTTAAATACAAAAGATGCTTTAGATAAATTTGATGCTAGATCCAATGAAGGTATTTTTGTTGGATACTCTACTCATAGTAAAGCATATAGAATATTTAATAAGAAAACATTTACTATTGAAGAATCATTACATGTTAAATTTGATGAATCCTTGACTAAGCCTATTTCTAATACTTCTCCACATGATGATGATCATATCATAGATACTCCTATTGATAATATTGTTATATCTTCTGTTGATACTAACATTCTAAGGATGATGAGACTCCTACCGAGTTACCAAAAGCATATGTTGAAGTAAGGAATCATCCACGAGATTTGGTGATTGGAGATATAAATCAAGGCGTTCAGACGAGATCCAAGTTGAACTACATGACATAAATTGCCTTCATATCACTCATTGAACCGAAGAATATCAAAGAAGCATGTGCGGATGATTTTTGGACAATTGCCATGCAAGAAGAGTTGAACCAATTTGTCAGAAATGATGTTGGGATCTTGTACCACGTCCTACTGATCATCCAGTCATCGGTACCAGATGGGTCTTTAAGAACAAACTCGATGAATCAGGTGAAGTCATTAAGAACAAAGCAAGGTTGGTAGCACAAGGATACAATCAAGAAGAAGGTATTGATTTTGATGAAACTTATACACCAGTAGCTAGGCTTGAATCTATTCGTATTTTACTTGCTTTTTCTTGTTTTATGAATTTCAAACTGTATCAAATGGATGTTAAAAGTGCCTTTTAAATTGAATTATTAAGGAAACTGTTTATGTTGAACAACCTCCAGGTTTGAACATGAAAAATTTCCAAATCATGTTTTTAAACTTAAGAAAGCTTTATATGGTTTAAAGCAAGCACCCCGTGCTTGGTATGATAGATTAAAAAGTTTTCTTTTAAATTCTGATTTAAGATGGGAAGAGCAGATACAACTCTTTTTATTAAACATGTTAATAAAGATATCTTAATCATTCAGATTTATGTTGATGACATTTTATTTGGATCTACTAACGATAATCTTTGTCAAGAATTTTCTAAGACCATGCAGAGTGAGTTTGAGATGAGCCACATGGGCGAACTTACATACTTTTCGGTCTGCAAATAAAGCAAATGAAGGATGGCATCTTCATTTTCCAGTGCAAGTATGCAAAGGAACTGCTAAAAAGATTTGGCATGGAAATTTCTGGTCATAAGAATACTCCCATGAGTACGACGACATTTTTGGACAAAGATGAAAATGGTAAGAATATTGATCAGAAACTCTATAGAGGTATGATTGGTCTTTATTATACATTACTTCAAGTAGACCTGATATTATGTCAGTGTATGCTTATGTGCTAGATATCAGTCAAATCCTAATGAATCACATCTTAAAGCAGTGAAAAAGGATTTTTAGAATAAATAACACACTCAATTATGGTTTATTTTATCCCAAATCAAGCACATTTGATTACTATCATATAGTGATGCTGATTTTGCTGGATGTAAATCTGATCGGAAGAGTACTAGTGGTACTTGTCACTTTTTGGGACATTCACTAGTATCATGGTTCAGTAAAAAGCAAAATTCTGTATCATTATCAACAACCGAGGCAGAATATATTGCTGCTAGTGTTGCATGTGCACAAATTATATGGATGAAACAAACCCTACTTGATTATGGCATAACTATCACAAACTCACCTATTATGTGTGATAATACCAGTGCTATTAATTTATCTAAAAATCCAGTTCATCATTCACGTACCAAACATATTGATATTAGACATCATTTTTACGTGATCATGCTTTAAAAGGTGACATTTCATTAAGTTTTATATCAACTGATAATCAAGTAGCAGACATTTTCACAAAGCCTCTTAAAGAAGATACTTTTATAAAATTTCGAAGAGATTTGGGTATTTGCAATTTTTCTGATTTATAAAAAAAAAAAATTTCAGAATTTTCAAAGGCATTTTACTTAATTAGTCGACTTACTAATCTTTATTAGTCGACTTATAGAGAACCTAGTCGACCTGCAGTAAACATAGTCGACTAATGTGCACCAACAGAAACTTGGTTTTCTGATTTTTCAAAACTTAGTCGACTATAGTAACTGACTAGTCGACTA